>NJDD01000813.1:71532-122784 GCA_002245505.1 Calephelis nemesis
GTTCAATTCCTGACGGAGACAAGCACTTATTTGATGAACATAGAAGTCAGTATTTTTGGGTCTGGGGTTATTAAATGTGTACTGGTATCTATCTGAGTATTTCTGTGTATTAGTATATTTAACTAATACCTATAAGATAAGCATAATTTGCTTGGTTTGGCGTTAGATCAATTTGTTTCTCGTCCAATTTTATCAGAAAAGGATAAAGTTGCTTTTATAGGAGGATATTAAGCAACATCGAAATAATGCTGCTTCAATATTCATGCTTAACTTTCGTAAAAGATGTCTCCGGAAAGAGGTAATTACCATCAGGTGGTCGTTTGTGTCCATTTTTTTAAAACAAATCCAGAATATGGCTGTCAGTAAGCTAGTACAAAGTTTGTAGTAACTTTATATACTATACTATATTCTACTAAATTATGGCATGCGACATTTAATCAGTCAATTAATTAATTATATTAGCATTTTAAAAAAGCATAAACGAGCCGATCATTTGTCTAATCTAATAAAAACCGTAACCGAAACTGGGCCTTCACTTGATCACTATTTATACAGAAGATTACACCCAGATAAGATCAACAACATGAATACATTAAAATGTTCACTAGCTGTATTTTATTAGCTCGCCTCTAAAATGCATTATTAACATTTAACATTTACTGTTAGGTATAAATAAGGTATAAAGAGGTAAACGCACTGCAACCCACCAAAATAAAACTAATAAAATGTCCGACATCTGCCAGTATTGGAGCAAATAGAGTTGGACAGTTTTGACATCGATTTTATATTTAACATTGCTTTAAGGGTCGATTTTTTTTAAATCTAATCCTTTCTTGGACACGGAATATTAAGAAAACCGGGGTTAAAACAGAAGCACTGGTTGTATTGTTTGATTTCGCTATCTAAATACATACATTAGTAATACTATCCAGAGTAATGTAATAGTGGATAGGAGTATGTCTGATTTTTAATTAAATTTTGCTTTTGCATTATTGATCAATAATAAGCTTTTATATAGCTTTAAACCGACTCCAAAAAATAAATGCAAAGTATGTTTTTGTAATATTTAAATGTATAATTTTAATAACTCTTAGATAGATTTTAACGATTTATTTTTCTTAATCATGTCATGATTCAGAGGTGGTCCCCTATATTTTTCGTGTTTTACGTGTTTTGTGTTTTTTTTATGTTTATTTTATAATGTTAGCTCGTAAACCGAAATCGGTTTTTCGGCTGGTTTAAAATTAAATTAAATTAATCAAGAACTGAGTTGTGTTATTTTTTTAACAATGACGTGTTTTTAATTCGTTTGCATTGTTAGATTTTTACAACATACAAAAATTCTATGAACTTGTTTTTACTTTGTGTAATAAAAAGTTGTCTTACAAACGTACAGTCTAAAAATTGGCTTAGTACTTTGGGCATAATATAACATTACTTTATTTTGGTCGTTACGTGCTCTTATACTTACATACCACAAAAAAAAGCATTTATATTAGAAATAGCTAAGGAATTGATATTATATTTCTGAATTACGAATATAAATTTGAAATAAGAGATCGAGATATAGAGCGAAGTTACTTATGTGGACTGTTGAAATAAAGTGTCGATAATATTTACACATCGATGAATTTCGAACATCCCTACTACCAAACGAGACACCTCGCAAACAGGTCCGGCTTCCGCGGTCACATCAAACATGAATAAACTCCTGAATGGAGCCACTTTTGTTTTCTCAAATTTGTAATAATAGAAGCGGATATGGTTCTCTCAAAACGCTCTGTATTTGAGATAAAGCAAGAGGTTTTCTTCTGGGAATATTTTACCTTTGCGAAAAATATTTTTTTCTTTTTTATTTAAGTCAGTATGTAAGCAGAAAATCAGTGAAAAGTAGCCTATGTTCGTCTTTGAGTACACCACGTAATAAAATTCATCACAATTGGTCTAGGCGTTTCGGTGTAAGAAGAACAAGAAGCCAAAACATTTTCAGATTTGGTAATGTAATGCAATTTTCTTCTGGGAATATTTTACCTTTGCGAAAAATATATTTTTCCCTTTTAGTTAAGTCAGTATAAAATCAGTCAGAAAATCAGTATAAATGTAGCCTATGTTCGCCTTTGTGTTATAACACAACGTAACAAGTTCCATCATAATTGGTCTAGGCGTTTTGGCGTTTAGGCGTTTTGGCGACATTTGGTAAATTAGCACATTTACCGTTCAACATCGTACAAAAAATCCACCTTCTCCTGAGGAATCCTAAGTCGAGAATCCAAACGAGGCCCCATAGTATTAAAGCTATGTTTAATTATTCCGCAACATCAGCGCTTGTCAGTGATGTGTTCCGTTTGGGAAGTTCGTGTAGTCAGTAAACCTCGGAATGACAAACACCAAGTTCGGTACTTTGGTGAACATCGAATGTACTAAAAGTACAAAAACAAAAAGTATCCTATAACTCAAAAAATAAAGTACACACCACCTAAATTTTGTAAAAATCGGTTCAGTAGATTCGGCTCGAATCCTGATCATGATCACACTGACAGTCAAAAACTCTAAAAATGTATTCTGATGCCGCTTTTTTTGTCACCTGCGCCTACTTTTTTAAATAGGTACGAGTATCTTCAATGTGCCAAATTCGATATTTTACATTTTTTAAATAAAGAAATCTTTTATGTCCGTATTCATAGTACGAATAATAGTATCATAATCACAAACTAATTGCCTCTATGGTATAGCGGTCTAGGTGTTGGACTTCATGAGGCCCCAGGTTCGATTCCTGGGTCGGGAAACAAAAACAAAATGTAGTTTTTCTAATTTTCTTAAAAAATGTAGCTCGGGATTGGATGTGTGCCGGGTTGGCGATAGGCTTGCCACCTATCACATTGTGGGACTAAGTGTCTCTGGCTAGTCGTCGTAGCCCTGGTTATGCCTCTGCCAACGTCTTCTTGGATATGGGTGTGAAGTTACTTACTTACCTACAATTTAAAAAAGTACACAATTTTTACAATTTAAACTTAAAAACAAAGTATCTTCACGCCCATATCCCCGAAAGGGTAGGCAGAGGCACAACCAGGGCACCCACGACTAGCCGAAGACACTAAGTCCCACAATGTGATAGGTGGCAAGCCTATTGCCAACCGGGCACATATCCAATCCTGAGCAAGGTTTTTTTTATAGAAAACTGCAAAACCCAAGTTTTTTTTGCCCGACCACCGAAGGGACCCGTAAGGGACTTGGCGTGAAGATATTTATGTATGTAACTTCGACCATCTTTTCTCTCGATGGCGCCAAAACCATCTTAACCACATTATTATATACATATAGTCAACGGTACTGTTACATCGAAATACACCAAAATAAATTTAACTAACATCCAGATCCGGAAATACATTCAAAGCTGAGCAAAGCATAGCACAATTAATTTTAATAGGCATAATTAAAGCAAATCTTATTAAAATTCAAGCGCTTTTTACAGAAAAAACATAGCTTGATATCCTTGAGATATAACGAATATAACTTAATATTATTCAAATGAGTCTTTTGAGGAGACTGCTTTAAATACTTAAAATGCGAGTGCCTCTGTTATAAAAACGTGGGGAATGCTACTCTTAAGCAAACAGAGCCACATTGTGTGAAAGCGGAGGCTTAACATATAATTAACTATATTAAATGAGAGTTTTACACATTTTCTAAGAGACTAGACTAAAATGTACTTTTATGGAATTGGAAAACTAAATTGTAAGTATCGCCTCTGAGTTCTAGCGGTTCAATTGTCGGACTTGACTGCGTTAGGTCCCGGGTTCGATGCCCGGATCGGGCAACAAAAGAAAATGTGGTTTTTCCAAATAAAAAAAAGTTACTCGGGATTGGATCTGTGCCCCGTTGGCGATAGGCTTTCTACCTGTCACATTGTGGGACTAAGTGTCTTCGGCTAGTCGTGGGTGCCCTGGTTGTGCTGCAGACCTCTTCGGGGATATGGGCGTGAAGATACTTACTGAATGTCTAATAAATAAATGTTATGTGAATATACCTTACGGTATAGGCAGCGAATATAGAGTACCAAGAGTTACTGTTCCAACAATAAGAATAGATCGTAAAATATTTTTCATACCGCTAGCTAGTTGATATAAGGCTGAATAACGTTTAACGGGAGGTAGAAAAAAGTTTGTAACAGTATTTTAATAACTTACAAGTGGAAAAATACCGTAGAAGAGTGTTATATTAATCAGATTTTACAAACTTACTGACGATGGAAAGTTTTATATAAAAAGTATTAACAAGGATCGAGCTAGTCTTTAACAAAGAGATTCTTTTCTACCATCCCGTAACCCACACTTTATCTTTAACGGGTAACCGTAGATAACGTAATGTTAATTTATACAAGATATTGTCTAGTGTTTTGCCTACGTTCAATAATTTTATACGGGTGTTATAAGTTTGACGTGTCTTGTCTGTGGCGTCATAACTTTCTAATGGATGGACCGATTTCGATGTAATTTTTTAGTAAAAAGAACCATGACCTATTTTGTTTAAGCACCCGGTTGGCGATAGGTTTGCCACCTTTTACATTATGCAGTCGTGAAGATACTTACTCTACTTTTTCCCACAACTAGCTTGTCCAACAGACCATAGATATTATAGGTGTGTCGCCTGTGGCTAGGATGTTAAAGTCAATCGCCTACCATACCCTCCAGCCCGGAACATGACAATCATTTTGGAGACAGGAATAGCTAAGGCGGTAGATTCCTACCCGGTGAAGTTGCTGTACTACCACCACCAGAGGTCGAGTTATCTTCAATCCCATATCTCCGAAGGGGTAGGCAGAGGCACAACCATAGCACCCACGACTAGCCGAAGACACTAAGTCTCAAAATGTGATAGGTGGCAAGCTTATCGTCAACCGGGCACATATCCAATCCCGGGCAACATTATTTTTATAAGAAAATTGGAAAGGTAAATTTTCTAATTTTTTTGCTTCCCGAACGGGCATCGAACCCGGAACCTCAAGAAGTCAAGTCCGACGCCGGACCGCTAGACCACAGAAGCGACAGATATTTGTTATTCTGTTATCAATAAGACATTTACCTATGTTCGCCTCTTACAAGCTGTCTGGTAGAGGCAGATTGGTTATTCTGCACAGAGGACCCGAACTAAAACGGGCACTTTGTATATCCTCAAGAAGTCAAGTCTGACGCCGGACCGCTAGACCACAGAGGCGGCAGACGTGTTATCAATGAGACTTTTAACCTATGTTACTAGCTGTCTGGCAGAGGCAGATGGTCTGGACCCGGACCCAGACGGGATCTTTGTAAATAACACAAATTAAGGGCTTCATTGCGAATGAAACCTGTTTGAAACTTTTAAAATGATGGCAGATGGCACTTATTTCATTGAATTACCTTAAACGCAAATCGTCATTGAAACTCCGAAAAGAAACGACAAATAAAGGTAATTGCATACTTTCATCGGCACTCATAAACAAAGTCGCCGAAAATCAGGACAAGAAATAAGAAAAATAGGAACAAAAGGCCATCATGTAATGAATTGAAATGTTTTAACTTGTTTTTTATGTTTGTTATTCACAATCATGTATCACTTTATTGTATGTGCAACAAATATATACAAAGTAAATAGCTAGCTATTTTTAAAAAGGTTTCATTTTAGTAAACCTTATACATTATAAAATAAAAATAAAAATAATCCTTGACAAAACCTGTAATGCAGGTAAGAGCCATCTCGATCATGTCAGTTTTCAGATCAAAAATTACATCAAAAGCGGTCCATTAGGTTACAAGCTATGATGCACAAAGAGATGGAGAAAGATACGTCAAAGTTATGACACATGTTATCAGCCTTTTCATATGTTGCCGGCAAACGTTTCATTGTCCGAGATGACTACTGTTTTTTTTTCATGTGAACATTTTTTTGACAATCGTCCGTCGGTCCTGCATACATGCTTAATGCGAAGACCAAGAGAAATAGGTTTCATGTATATAAATAACTAGCCAATCCAACAAACTTCGTTTCGCTTGACAATACTAACAATTTGCTTATGAGAAAAATGAAAATGTTGTTTTTCCTGTTCCCCTTGCAATTTTCCTGGGGTTTCTCTTTATGTAAGCCTTCTGCTAGCAGTAACTAAATCTAAAAAAGATAAGCAAAATTGGTCCATCCATTCAGGCCAGATGAGCAGGGAAATAGAGTTTCATTTTCATATATCTGATAACAGTTCCTCTTTTCTATCTCACATCACTGTACACATTCATAATCACAAAGTCAACGTATATTCAGTATCCTGATGTGGCTGTAGCAACATTCTCATATCCAGAGCTTTCATTCAGAGCTTCATTAAGCTCGCTGACATCAAACACACGAAGCGACACACATGAATATTGGACGCAACCCTTTTACAACCTTCATTAGAAAACATGCAATGCCCTTTCTGTACTATAAGTACATCTTTCAACACTTTTCCTAATGGATATCAGAGACGTATCTTTACGCCCCATAAGTCTAAGAGGTAGTCCACCTACCAAACCACTACCTAGTACAAATAAGTACAGCAATGTACCTAGTTTAAATACATCTTTAAATACACTTTTTCTAAGGGAAATTACTAGAGAAGTATCTTTATACTTAAGGTACATCTTTAAACAAACTTTTCCTAATGGATATCAGAGAAGTGTCTTTACGGCTATTAATCCTAAGAAGTAGTCCACATACCAAACCACTACCTAGTACAAATAGGGCAGCAATGTACTTAAGGTACATCTTTAAATACACTTTTTCTAAGGGATATTACTAGAGAAGTAACTTTACACCCATTAATCCTAAGAGGTAGTCTAGGTACCAAACCACTACCTAGTACAAATAGGACAGCAATGTAGTACATAACTGCCCTATTTATAGTAGGTAGTGATTTGATAGGTGGACTACCTCTTAGGATTAATGACCTTCCTGCCGTCCGGCAAGGAGGGAGATGGGGTCGCGTTGGCATTCACCATCTCGCTCCGCAGCTACGGCCCGGTACTCACCGGGCCTCCTCTCGCGCTGAAAGAGGGGCAACTCCGGCCATTGGAGTCGCCCCCCAGGCGTTCGAGGCCGTGCTGGCCAGGGGAAGCCCTGACTCTCCCCGGCAGACCATTAAAGCCATCCTTGCGTTAACCTATGTGATCTTTAAGTACTTAAACTAAACGATGCATAATATAAATTCAAATTTTGTGTTAGATATTAAATTCATTTGCATCGATAGGGCCTTAAAAGACTAATGTCAAAGAATAATGAATAAACAAAAAGTGCAGAAGCCCAAGTTATTAAAAGGTACATAAAGTTAAATATTTATTACTTTGAGAACCACAGACGAGGTTTATTTCAAAATTACCATTACCCATCATCTAAAGCATTGAATCGTTAAATAAAGCAATTATCTGATACAAAGTAAGGACGCTCCCTACATCGGATGTTGCAGTTTTTAAAATGTATGAGCTTGAAAATTGGGATATACAACTTGTCATGTCAATTGAGTTTGGTATTAGATTTCAGAGCAAACTAAAAAACCACTTTTGCTTTTACCTAAATACGTTATACTGTACAAGGTATTATTAATTTTTTAAATGCAATAAAAATACAGTTGGAGTTATTATGTATGTACATTGAGCAGGCCTGAGAATCGGCCAAGATCTATTTTTCATTTCCCTTAGTGATGAGGGTGACTCACCTATTTTTTTTACTAAAATCACACTAAAAATATAACAGAACAACGTCTGCCGGGTCAGCTAGTAATTATGTAAAATTGTAAACGGGCGAGCTTATCTCTAAAAGAGATTTCTTCCAGCAAAGCATTAAAGAAATGTAGAACATACAGTGTATGAAATACTGTATAATAAATTTATCTCGAGATAAACTTACTATACAGTATTTCATACAAACTCATTTCATTGTTGCAACTTCACAAACTTTTTAATATTAACGAATTTACAAAATGTATCTCCCACTGCGTTCGATCATTACGCTATACTTATTATGGTGCAAACATATAAAATAACGACAGGTGGTGTTCAAGAGCAGTAATTTGTATGCTAAATGATGATTGAGGACATTTTGTAACATTATTTATATTTTTAATTGATTTATTATACTTAATGTTAATTAAATTGGTACTGTATATACTGGCAGTGTTTTCATTTAGCGCGAATCTTGACATATGTCTGTATGTCTCTAAATAACTTCTCCTAAACGGCTGGACCGATTTGGTTGACATTTCGTATATATATTTTACTGATTTCTTGGATATTTTGTAAATACAATTGGACTTCGTGGGTTGCGCTGCAGCCGCTATATCACCAAATTATTTAATACGAAATTTGCCGGGTTAGCTATTCCATAGAAATATTTTTTGTAAAAATTAACAAAGATGCCCACATTGGTCCGGGTCTGCTGAGTAGAATAGACCATCTGCCTCTCTGCCGTGCCGTGCAGCAGGTTGCCCAGCTAGTATACCTGCCGTCATAATAACTCGGTAATATTCCGGTCCGTAAGATAGGGTAGCTTGCAAAATAGGCCTAATATCTTGGCATCAAGACAAGCGAGGCACCTGTAACATCTAGAGCAGTGGTGCCCAAACGGTCGATCGCGAGAGGTTCCACGGTCGATCTTAGAGGTTAAGCCAGTTAGTACCTTCAAGATTTTATTTTCGAATTACGAATATTTTTTATCTACAAATGTTACACACTTTATTATATAGTAAGAAACTATGTAAAACTGCTAATAATAACTTTTGATTACAACATAAAAATAATTTATAATATAAATACGTGTTATTATTACTAATACATAATAAAAAAATACATAAAAATGAAGCTGTCGATCTTACACCCTTAACTTTTTCTCAAATCGATCTTCACAGCATAAAGTATAGGCACCTCTGATCTTGTGCTTGCGATCCCCTGTGCTTGTTCGCTAATCTATGACATAAAAATACCATCCATTAAGGGGTAATACACGCTAAAACGCGTCAGCAGTTTACTGTTTTTTTCATACAAAACAATCATGGATCTTGCTGACAAAAATACACAAGATTAACATGAATATGCTTTACTAGACTAGTGTTTCCAAAACACGATTCATTTCACTTTGCTCGATAGAAAAAAATGAAAAAGTTAACCCTTTTTTTGAAAGCAAAACGCAAATGTCTTCTTCAAATATGGAAATATCGACACCAGATTTAACGTAAACATAGATAAGTACTATACCTAAAAGATAAGTGTTTCAGTTTTTACACTTTTTTCAAATTACTTTTATAGTGTCAACAATAGTGATTTGTCGCTTAAGACGTTTACTTTAGAGCGCCATTGTTCATAGTAATCATGGAACGGTGGAGCGCGGTGATTGGCTCTTCTGGCTGACTGAGTATAGGGCCTTAAAAAGTACCTATATAAAATATTGCCAAATGCCCACAATGAAATTATTCATCTCCAGATTTTTTCCTATAGCTCGACCTTTTTCCCCAATCTGTTTATAAAATTTCTGTTCAATGTTTTCATTAATGTTTACTGCTTAATAACGTAAAGAAGAACGAAAGGTTTTTTTGCTATTTTTAATGTAACGTCTACATTTTAACCGATGTATTAATAAACATAGACTACAGTAAGTTTAATTTGACATTAGTCTGTATTAAAGAGCAGTAAGAACTATAGTATCAACTTAACTCTTGGAGCACTTTAATGTACGTTTAAAGTAGGTACGGCAAGTGATTGATATTGATTCTATTTTCAACACAAACAAAACTGTTTTTAATATTGTAAACGGATTTCCGACTTTGGTAAATAAAATACTCCTCGTGTTTTAATCTTTTTTATTCGCAGTAAAACTAGAAATAAAGTGGTATTTTTTTTAATATACACACGCGCTAGTAACTTACACTAAAATCACTAGAACCAATTTACTGAGCTTTTTCAATATCCGAATTCGTACAATAACTTAACGCTTCATTCGTTCATTCGATTCCATTCCCGCTGAACTGGATTTCGACGTCGATTCGCTCTTTAAATAGATAAGAAACAATAGGATTTCGAGAATATTTTGCCTGATTTGAAAATGGAACGTTCGATTCTAATTGAATGTGAATTTGTTACCTATAATTAATCATGTTATGCCCAGTTAGAGGTGTAGTATTCGCCGCTATGAATTTAGTCTACCCTGAATGATTTTTGACCACCTCCTAACTTGAAAACTGAATACAATCCTGAACTTGGATTCTATTCTACTCTATCTATTCTAATGTTTGAAATTTATTCATTCTAGATTCTTCTTTTCCAATAATATTTCCTTGGTTAGTTAATTTGAAGTAGAGATCGTGTAAGCTGAAATGACCTGCTTCTTAATTAGTTACATAGACGTGTCAGTGCACATATTAATAAATAAATAAATAAATATATACACTTCCACACACATAAAAAAATTATATGTGTGTGAGTGTGGGAGTGTATATTTTATTCGAGAATCGCAATCTATATGCATACATATTGGTCAACTGTCGTATATTGACATCCTTAATGCTTTGTTTACATAAATATGCTCTCTTGTTGCATGTAACAAGACGTCTGTCCGTCTCGCGATCCGACAATTTATAAACTAGTTTTTCAACAAATCGTAATAAATTCGTTGACTTGTAACGTCCAATAACAGAAGTGTTTTGTAAGAATTGTGTTCATGCAATAAATATACAAGTATGCGAAAAAGCGATGACGGGGTGCGTCATTAAACTTATGTACCTAAATAAATAAATAAATGTCCCTGGACAAGTTATACAAATTGAACCTAACCCCAAAGTTAGCAAATTATATGCTTATGTTATAGGTGTTAGTCAACGATTCTAATAGATAGAAATACTTAAATAGATATCAGAATAATTTTATTAAACACTCAGACCCGGAAACGCAGGCATCTGAATGTTCATCACACAAATGCCTGCCTACGTCGGGAATCGAACCTGAGCCTCGAGGTTGGTCGGTGTAGTTAGGTGTGCCACTCTGCAACCCTTGATCTATATTTGTGGTTAAATCTGATAAAAGAATCTTCACGCGTATATAATAGAGGAACAACCAGGGCACTCAACGACTAGCCGAAGACACTGGGTGTGGGAATGTGACAGGAGGCAAGCCTATTGCCAACATATCTCGGACAACGTTATTTTTATTAGAAAATTTAAAATATACGTTTTCTATTTTTTTTGTTGTCTGACCCGGGTATTGGACCCAGGCCTTCAAGAAGTCAAATTGTGTCCTCTGTGGTCTAGCATTCCGGCGTCAAACTTGGTTAAGTTCAATTGTATCAAATTCCAAATAAAAAGATTCTTTTTATTGTTGCAGATGAAAGCTAAACAACTGAGTGATCTCAACATGGACAGTTTCAATGATGTATTGGAGCCGCATGAGATCAGGGCCGGTGAATTAAAGCCTGAGCACGCCCATAAGTACCGCCACAACAAAATGGTTCACGCTCAGATATCCAGATTGGCACGCAGCCAAGATCAACTGGATGAGTACCAACAAAGCTTGCAAACACAAATACTTGACGTGCAGCGACGACTTGACCGCTTCGAAGAACCGAACTGGAATCTTATTTCGGCGAAGATGGATTTCCTTGAGCTAGAGACTAAAGTTCTGAGGAACGAAGTTAGAAATACTTCCCAGAAAGTTGCCGACTTTGATAAAGTTCACGCTTCTGTGCTGGAACTCCGTGAAGATGTAGAGAGCATTGAGAACAAAGCTGACAAAACTGTGCCAGAATTTAGAAAGGAAATTTCGAAGTTAGATGTCAACTTTGCCCAGGTAATGTAACGTTTTGTTTCTATTTCAAAATAAGTATTTCTAATACCCGGTCTTATGTTAAAGAGACGAGACGTTTTGATTACGGATGGTACTATTTCGTACGATTAGTAAGATTGCTAACAACGGTTGCTCGTTTTCGTTAACTCTGAACATTTTTTGAAAATATGAGTAATGCTTTTTTGAGCAAACTACGAATTGTTAAACATATGTATTACGTTGCGTTGATTACAGGAACCGGGTATTAGTTGATTACTTCATTCGTTTTTATTGATAGCGAACAAGCAAGCAGATCTTTTGATTATAAAGTATAACCGCCGTCAGTAGATACTTTTCCCTAGCTGTCCTATGTATCTCTATCTATATCTATATAATCTATCTATATATAGATATCAGCACCAAACATGACAATGGCGAGCACTGACAATCCGGTTGAGCTGCTAAACAGTTTTTCACATTCTAGCTTATTAGTCTATCAGTTACGCTTTCACGGCTATCCCGCTGCACCGATTTTGATGAGATTTTATAAGCATACATGATACATAATTAACTTTGATTTCTTTGATTTTTTAAATATACACATCTGTATTTAGGACTTTGTGTATTCTGTATAAGTTAGACACCCAATCCTGATTAGATACTGTAATGATATACGTGTTTTTCTCTAAAATACCTGATATTTGGAAAGTTAGTGATAAACTTGGAAAAATCACACAAATTTAATCTATACTCAAAGTAAACGAATTATAATAGCCAACGATACAGGTATGTATAGAGAAATATTTAAACAAACACCAGCATAACTTTAATAAACATATCCATACCCAAAAAACATTTTATAGAACCCTCCATAAATACGACTTTGAAGACTATCTATTTGAGAAGCTACTTAAATGTAATTGAGAAATAGATCTTAGGTCTCTTAATCTTCACTACATAGTATAAAACAAAGTCGCTTCCTCTGTCCCTATGTCCCTTTGTATGCTTAAATCTTTAAAACTACGCAACGGATTTTGATGCGGTTTTAAAACAAATAAAGTGGTTAAAGAGGAAGGTTTATATGTATATTTCATAACCGTGCGAAGCCGAGGCGGGCTAGATAGTTATAAAGGTTTAACTGTATTTTGCCATGAATAGTAGTATTGGTAACTCGTAAAAAGGCAGATCTGAATACGACACGTACCTTGTTCCTTCCATATTCATATCTCGTCGCCGAAAACAAGCCAGCTTTGAAGCTTCTTTTTTTTTGAAATGGCTAACATGTTGCTAGCCGCGAGGTTTTTAGACCTTCGCCGGACTATGTTTGAAGCTTCGTTACAAACTTGCCTTTTATAAAGCCTATATTTTATACAAAAAAATCTGATGTTGATTAATGTTGATATTAATAAACTAAAAGGCGTTTTTGAAACATTAAATATCAAGAATTATGGATCTGATTTTGTTCTTTTTGATTCGTTGGTTGGTCTCCGCATCGTAAACTAGAATAATTAGTATTATAAAAAACGAGTTGCTCTCCGGGAGTGCCGGCAGAAGTAAAAACTTGAATATTAACTTTGTGCATTTTTGATATTTTGGAATGGTTAGGGAATAATTTTCGAATTGCTTTAATTTTCAGGATGAAAGTGCTATCATTTATGTGATACCTATAATACAATATTCATTTATTGCGCTATCGCACACAAACAAACACGAACATTCGCGTAAGCGCCCTGCGCCGTCTTATTCGCGCAATTAAAATAGTATTTTTTTTAATCCTCGGCGGAAAAAAGAGGGCTATTATAAACTTAAGGTGTTTGTGTTTGAGTTTGTGTCAATCTTGGCATCAAAACTGCTAAAGAAATGGACGGATTTAAATGTGTTTTATAAGCCGCTGTTATCGATCTGTTGGTTTTTAGTTACCTACTTCTTTATTTACATTACGCATAGGTTTGGTCGGGGATTCATTTTTATTATATTTTATTGAGGACACGTTACCCGAGATGGGACATGTGCCCGGTTGCTACCTATAACATTGTGGGACTTAGTGTCTTCAGCTAGTCGTGAGTGCCTTGGTTAGATCACTGGCTACCACTTCAGGGATAGAGGCATGAAACTACTTTTAAGGATAGGACTTGAGAAAACGTGTTGTCTATCATCATCAATCCTGTTGGCCTTACATTACTAATTGGTATTTGTTTGTTATAGCTCAACGCCCAATCATCCTACTTGAAAGAAGACCAGGAGAACCTCCGTCAATCTGTAAAAGCCATAGCCGTCAGCGTCAGCAACGCCATCGACCGTGCTGAGATGGATCGGCTTCTGATGAAGAAGATCAACGACTCCGTAGCCGCTTTGGAAACTAGAACGAAGCAGCATCACTACCGCCTAAATGATCATATTCTTAAGGTAAGATAGAATAAAAAATCAATGGAGATTTCGTATAGCATTCCTAATTTCTAATCTGTCTTTTGCTTAATGACTTATGATTTGGTTAAATATATATTATAATATATAATAATCACTTATGATTAGGTTAAAAATAAATAAGCTTAATAATTATAAAATTAAATCTCTCAATAATCACAGAACTTATCAGCTTTCAAACAAAAAAAAACGCATTAATATCGGTCTTTTTATTTAGGAGTTGTGATGCCACACACAGACACACACTCACATATAGAGATAGAAAGATAGAACTTAAACTTATAACGACATGAATTTTTTTCCGCTAGGGTAAAAATCTTAACATTATTTAACTACCATGTTTATCGCTAATGTACTTAAAAATAGCGGAATTGACTATAAATTTATTATAGAATATTAAAATAACCAGCTTATGCCCTGGCAAAACTAAACAGGGCAATAGTATATTTTAGTATGCTTCATGACTCTAATACTAAAAGTACTTTTAATAACCCCCGACAATACCTAAATGTAACGTAACTAAGAATAAACCCTATCACGTCGGCTTTCAATAAACAAAATCCGCATCGAAATCGGTCCATCCATTCAAAAGTTATAATGCCACAAACAAAAATACTTACACGTTATTTACAACACCTTTCTTTCTTCTGACTAATAGAAGCCCCCAAAGCGCGAAACTTCTAGAATTTGCTACTTTTAACTTCCAGCACTAATCCTGCTTAAACTTCTAGAAAATACGACGAAGGGTATTAATACAGTCTAAAAAGTGTATCTAATTTGTTGGGACGGAGTGGATGAGGCTATTTATTTTCAGTCACGTCCTGTACGCAGCTTAACTAGGTTTCTAGCTCGCTTGCTGGCTTAATGTTTTCAAGATAACACGAATATACAGCACTAACCGAAACATGTATTTGGATTTTGAATTCAAGCTCGTACTGTGGTTATAAATCATGTTTTTTTATCCTAGTTTGTATCAAAACGGGTTATTATATATTAATTTTAATTACATTACGTAAAATCATATACGATTAAAAGACTAAATCTTATGACTTATGACTTTTATTATTTAAACACTCGTTAAACACTTGTTTAATTAAAAACTGTTTAAAATTGTATTGTCAGCCAATGACATGCTGCCACGTCATCCACGTGTAGCATGTTATTGGTTTGATGTCAATTTTAGACAGCGTTTACTTTAACAGGCGTTTTTTGTTGTAAGGCGGTAATAATCCAACTGTAATTGAAGCGCAGTGAAACTGCAAAAAACTAATTCTGATTTCGATCATCTAAATACATAAATTTTCTTGATTTCCCTGAGATAACACCTTCACATCCAGAGAGAAATAATCTCCTCAGGAGTACGTTCTTTAAAACAAAAAAATGTGTGCGTGTACTAGCGTACACTCGTAAGAAGTGAAGAAGTGAAACTTCTTTATCGTTATTTTTCAAAAAATAATTTACTATATGCAACTTTACAGAAATTGGTAAAATAAAGTTTATTGTCAATCCCTACTCCGCTGGGGAAAGTATACTACGAATCACGCGTGGTAGGGATAAGAACAAAGATGGCGCGTAACGGAAAAATGTGACGCGTAACGAAAAAAGGTTACTCTAAATTTTTTTCCAACCCCGATAAAGAAGTTTCATATAAATCTTAAAGAAAGAAAAAATTTCGCCCCAGATGGACATAACTTTCGTTTCTTGCAAGAAACGAAAGTTATGTCCATTCTAAAAATGTGAATTTCATCGGTGATGAACTCATTTGGTGGGTACTCAGAATTGTGTATCTTTAGGACATAACTACCCGCGTTAACGGGTTAGAAAGGAATTAAAAATTTCGCCACGGGACTTGAATCCTCAGTAGCTCAATTGGTTAGAGCATTCGTCGGCTTGAGACGAAAGGTTACAGGTTCAAATCCTGTCTGGGGCGAAATTTTTTCTTTCTTTAAGATTTATATAAATTTATCCCACGCACAGGGCAAGTGCTAAAAAAAAAATATTAAAATTCGATGAAAGAAGTTTCACTTCAAAAAGATTTGGTAAAACCGGTTCAGAAATTACGAAAACAACATGAAATATAGAAGTCGAACATATAACCCCATCCTTTGTTTGAAGTCGGTTAAAACACTAATGAAGTGAAAATTTGGTACCAAGTCTGTGAAGGGTTTGTTAATTGGCATGACACAATGCTTTACATATAGATTCTGACCAGTAGGGCTACACTTGAATCTCGATTTCATTGCATATTAGAAATAGGAATCAGATATGTCATTTTAAATACCCATGAACACAGCACTAGAGGATTGTCAACCTTTAGTTTAAAAAATTAAGGAGTCTGATAAAATAATTTATTATATATTAGATGACCCGGCGAACTTCGTATCACTTAATATTAACAGATACAAACAGTTTGTATGGTTTAAAATATAGTTGTTTTAATTTTCCTTTCAAATTTTCCGGTTTTTCATTTCATAAAAACCTTTTCAAGACAATAACTTACACAACAAAAAAGAATAAGCAAAATTAAACCATCGATTCAAGCGTGATGCGATGACGACTCAAAAAGGGGATTCATTTTTCTATATCATAGATAACAAGAGTAAGTACCTAAAACGGCATATCCGATTCCACTTCCTATTTTACGTGAAATCGAGATTCAAAAGTAACTCTACAGTTCAGGATCTTTGTCCGAAACTATCGAAGCCGAAGCTCCAATACATAACAATGTATGGGCACGTATGGGCCTCTTATATCTACCACATATACAGTATATAACGTACCTACTTATTCTCTTTCATACTCATACATACGTATTGTTATTCATACAGTTTTTTAACCAACTTCGTTTTGGGAATAGTCGTAATTTAGGAACATTTAGATTGGATATTAATGCAGTTTTACAATAACACAATTGTTAAAATTAAAATTTATATGTAAATATGGAACTTTTGGCGCCATGGAGAGAAAATATGATCTAATATAACTAAAACATAAAGTAAAGTATCTTCACGCCCATATCCCCGAAAGCAGAGGCACAACCAGGGCACCCATGACTAGCCGAAGACACTAAGTCCCACAATGTGTGGCAAGCCTATCGCCAACCGGGCACATATCCAATCCCGAGCAACACTTTTTTTTTATTAGAAAATTGGAAATCTAAATTTTCTTTCTCATGCAGTCAAGTCCTACACCTGAACCGCTAACTTTCGTATATATTTCTGTGGCATTTTGTATATTTTTTTCAATTAAAGTGCACAAGTGAAGTAGGAATTCATGAAGAAGTTCTCAACGTATTTCCTCGTTCCCGTCAAATTATGACTAATTTGAACTCAATTTTTTTAATCGGGTGTTTTGATGCACACTTAAACTAAATTAAAGGCAGATGATAACACCTAACCCAAAAAACTAAATACTACAAAACTTTACATCCGCTGTTCCGAGTATTATATACATATTTTGTTACAGAGTGAATCCAACAAAATGGACACCAATGGAACTCTCGGAATCCCACTCCCCGAACTAATGGGAGAAGTGAAAGAGTTGCAGCCCGTTCAACACGAATACGAAGACCTTGTCAACCAGCTGCCAAAGGATTGCTCAAAACTGAACGGGCCCCCAGATACCTACCTCATCCACCCAGGAATCGCGCCCGTCGAAACTTGGTGTGTGAACGGTAGTACCATTATCCAACGTCGGTACAATGGCTCGATCGAGTTCAATAGAAAGTTTAACGAGTACGTGCATGGCTTCGGCAACCCAACCACTGAATTCTGGCTCGGCTTAGACGCCATGCATCACTTAACATCAAACAATTGTTCCTCCATGAGAATCGATATGACAGATATCTACGGGAGTGGATGGTACGCCGAATATGATTACTTTTATGTGGGCAACGCGGACTCTGGCTATGTATTGGAAATTAGCGGATTTAAAGGAAACGCTAGCGATGCTTTTGAATACCAAAACCACATGGAATTTTCGACCATCGATCGAGATAGGGATATTTCAAACACTCATTGCGCTGGTAATTATGAAGGTGGCTGGTGGTTCTCGCATTGCCAACATGTTAATATCAATGGGAAATATACCCTTGGATTAACCTGGTTCGATTCAGCAAGGAATGAATGGATAGCCGTGGCTACCAGTGAGATGCGCGTCTACCGCCGGCCTGGCTGTTCTTAAATCCGTATTCAAATAAAATGTATTATGTTAAATTATACCAAAGATAACCTAGTAAGCAATGGTTCTTAAGTTTTTTAGCTCTTGACTTAGTTTAATTAAAATTTAAATAATCATTTTTAGATCCACTGCTTATAGGTTCCTAATTATTTATTTATCTGTATTTAATGTTTATAATTTCGAGGTACCAGTGGTCTATTTTAATAATAAGCGACTTTTCTTAAAGATGAAAATGTCGCAACTTAAAGGCTAATAATATTTTATTGTGATAAATATTTAGTCTGGCGACTACAAATGTCTGACAAAATATCTATTGCTTTTCAATTATAGCCCATCTCAAATAGCATCAAAACGTGAATAATTTTAGTTTTCATATAAAACTTGCTGTAATTAGATTCGTTTATAAATAAATTATTTGCTGTGCTCATAGTTATATTATTTAAATATTGTTTAGTATTACGTATACGAAATTTAATATTATTAAGATAAAACTTTCTTCACCAACTAAAAGTCATATTAATGTGTAGTTAATGGTGTTAAAACTGGGTGCTGATTATGTATCTCAGTGGCCAACTCAAAATGGAAAAGTGTACATCAAATAGCTGTCAAATGACGTCATTTATGTTTGCTATCTCCAGTGACCAACAGAAGTACAATAGAGATAGCAAACATAAATGACGTCATTTGACAGTTATTTGATGTACACTTTTCCATTTTGAGTTGGCAACTGAGATACATAATCAGCACCCTGAAATGTCTTAGCTTATAGAATAGTCTTTGCATTCCATAACACTGCGGTCTTAACTTCACTTTGGTTTGTATATAGTTTTAATTAATTAAGTTATACTTAGTTTTTTACATTTTAGTTTTGAAAAAACCGAAAAATTTCAACTTTTTTATTCTGCCTAATTTTTTTTAAATAAAGTTTGTTGTAACATCACTGTATATATAGAGTATGTTTAGGGTTGAGTAAAAAAAATTTACGAATTTTTTAGACTTTCGAACAAGATGAAGGTATAATTGATACGAAGTACATAATGGTATTGGTGAAGAAACATTAAAAAGGCACAATTACATTTGAAAGATACACTTGCTAATTTTATTAAGTTTTGGAAGATTTAATTTAGTTTTAAATGTATCATGAAGTTCATAGACTCCTACAAGTTTTGACTAAATTCGTCAAATTTACTATTTTGTGTAGTTTTTTTATTTAACTTCAACTAACGCAGGTACTCAAACATAACAAATGGTGAACAAAGATTATATTCCTAGACAAATATAAATGTTTAAAATAAAACAGGTTTAAGTGTCGTGTTAAAAAAGAAAAATGAAAAAAAAAACACAGCTGTTAAAACTAATTATAACTACTATTGTAATAGTAGACAGGACTTGAATGTTAGTTTAGTAAACTAATTACCTAAGGCACTGAAAGTAGTTGGCTTCTGACTCTACAAACTTCAATTCAGTTTTATTAGTTTCTTTTACATGATAAAATTAGTTTTGAGGGATTCGATAAAATCTCACTAATTTCGATAAAAAGTCACACAAATGTTGTTAGGATATTTATATAAATACTAATTTTGTCAAGTAAAAAATTAATGTTATCAGACGGTTCACTTTTTCTTTTTTTGCATTAACTTACTTAGATTATAGTATAAAATGAAACTAAAATATTTTTTTTAAAAGTAGAGATTTCTTTTATATTGATTGTAAGACAAAGTAAAATTTATCCATTGAACAAAGTAATCAAGAAGTTAACTGCCTGATAATAATAGGAGCTACATATTTCGATGTAACTCTTCATAGTGTACCTATCTACTTGTTCGAGTTTAACCTATTGGTGTAAAAATACAAAATTGTGAAAATGATCATTTTTTTTTAATTTATAGTGATGCCCTAAAACCCATTTTTAACTTTTACAAAAGGAAGTTTTCAGTTTGACGGTTTTTTATCTATGGAAGAACCAATTTTGATAAAAAAAGTATTTTCACGCCCATATCCCCGAATAGGTAGGCAGAGAAACAACCTGGGCACCCACGACTAGCCGAAGACACTAAGTCTCACATTGTGATTGGTAACAAGCCTGTCGCCAACCGGGCACATATCCAATCCCGAGCAACATTTTTTTTTAATTACGAGACTGGAAAAACGAGATTTTCTTTTTATTGCCCGACTCGGGAATCGAACCCGGGACCTCACGCAGTCAAGTCCGATAACTGAACCGTTAGATCACAGAGACGATCCAACCACCAATTTTGATGATTTTCGTTATATGAAACAAGGCGCTCTGAAGTATAAATAGTTTATAACATACTAGCGACCCGCCCCCTTCACGTGGGTATAAAATATACATATAAACCTTCCTCTTTAAACCCTTTATCTATTAAAAAACCGCATTAAAATCCGTTGCGTAGTTTGAAATATTTAAGCATTCAAAGGGACATAGGAACAGAGAACGCGACTTTGTTTTATACTATGTACCTAGTGATTATAATCTGATTTTGATGCAATTTGTCTTTTTTTCGATCGCCTGTTTTTCGACAAGCATATAATATCTCTAATAACTGTTACTTCTAATACCCTCTATGTTAGGAGTAAGTTGCACTAATTTATAACAAACCCCCGTTTTACCCCGTGTTGGTCCGGGCTCCTTTGTAGAATAGACTATCTGCCCTCCTGTGCCAGGCAGCTCGTAAAAGGCGAGCATAGGCTTGCCGTCACTAACACCGTGACATCTGACTAGGTGGTAGAGTTATGCAGCGACTCACCCGGATTGGTACCACTGCCTTACCTATACCTGCCGCCATAACGCATGACGTGTTCCGGTTCGGAGGGTAAGGTAGCCGGTAAACTTACTTTTGCTCGAGGCCTAACATCCCGGCCTCTGGTTGGCAACGCACCATTACCACCTTTGGTGTCTCTAGGCGTCGGAAATTTTTCTTACCATCAGGAAATCCGTCTGCTTGTTTGCCTTCCAATGTCATAAAAAAATGGCTCCAGGCTTTAGCTTTTAGCGCAATTTTACTATTCAATATTTATATTTTGTGTAAGTCAATGTTACCGATACATAGAAATACATAAAAGAGAGATACCGAAATAAATTTAAAACCTACTTAGACCAGGGGCTCTCAAACTTTTGCTTAGTAAGAACCACTGTACAAAATTTCACATTTAAGTACCACGGACCCTTGTTGAAAGTATAAAAAAGACACACCAAATGTTATGAATCATATCTTTTGGCTGTTTGCGGTACGAAGGCAGCGAACGATGCCAAATTATAACATAATATATTCACTAAAAGTAGTACAACAGTCTTATGAGTGAATGTAGACCCCTGGTAATTACATCATGCAAGGTGGTCCTAGGATCCCACGTTAAGAAACCCTGACCTAGGGGCTGATTGATCTTTTTGTGATAATCACTGAGTAAAGTATACATCAAATAGCAGTCAAATGACATATTTTATATTTGCTATCCAGTGTCCAACAGTAATACAATGGAGATAGCAAATGCAAAACACGTCATTTGACAGCTGTTTGGCGTACACTTTATCCAGTGATTATCACTAAAAAGTATATTCACGCCCCTATCCACGATGAGGTAGGCAGAGGCACAACCAAAGCACCCACAATGTGATGAGGTGGATGTGTGTGAGGTGCAAGCCTATCGCCAACCGGGCACATATCCACCAATCCCGAGCAATGTTTTTTTATTAGAAAATTGGAAAAACCAAATATTCTTTTTCTGGCCCAAGCCGGGATTCGAACCCGGGACCTCATGCAGTCAAGTCTAACAACAGAACCACTAGACCACAGGGGCGATTATCTTTCATCACTAAAAATATACTGAATAGCCGCGCTAGATCCAGAATCAGTAAAACTTTATTCACATGGAGCATACTAGCGGTATTTTTCTGAAACGAGAAAAGTCGTCTCCACCGTAAGAGAGGTTTTGGCTAAGGAAAATCAATAATGTCAGCCTGTCTTTTTTCAAATTGGTCATAAAATCCCCGCTGCAGAAATACACACACGTATTTAAAGCGAATTAATTGTTTTCAAGTTTTTTATGATATTAGAAGGCAAACAAGCAGACGAATTTCCTGATGGCAAGAAATTCACGTCGCCTAGAGTAATAGTGCGTTCCAATCTAGGGTCGGGACGTCAGGTCTCAAACAATTAATAAATAAATAAGTATACCTGGACAAGTCACATAAATTGAATCTAACCCCAAAGTAAGCAAATCATATGCTTGTGTTATGGGTGTTAGTTATGATTGCAATACATAGAAATACTTAAACAGGTAGCAGAATAAATTTAATAAACACGAAGACCCGGAAATGCTTTTTGATGTCTAAATGTTGATCATACAAATGCCTGCCCCCGTCGGGAATCGAACCCGAGCCTCGCTGTTGCTCGGTGTAGTTAGACGTATACGCTAGCCACTCGATCAACGAGGCGGTCAATAAATTAGCGTATCGGCTACCTTATCCTCCGAACCGGAACACTCAATGCGAAGCACTGAAGTAACGGTGGCAGAAGTACGTAAGTCGGTGGTACTAATCCGGGCAAGTCGTTGCAAAACTCTATCACCTAGTCTTCGAGTCATTAAGCCTATGCTCGCCTTTTACGAGTTGCCTGACCGAAAGGTTAATAGTATATTCGACAAAAAAAACCGGACCAACACCGGATATTCACTAGGGTTCGGTACGTGCTTCGCTAGGTATATGACCGCATCAATGGAATGGCAAAACACAAAAAAAAACAACCAAAAAATGTTTCAATATGACGCCACAATCCCTACCTGAAAAAAGTTTCGATTTGACTGAAAAATACCCATTAACAAAACTTATAAACAAAACAATAACATAAGTACGTATAAAAACAAAATGTTTTTGTTGAAATAAATTTAGGCACAATCGCACGTTTGTATTTCTAAAATTTACGCTAGGTTTATTCTAATCCATATTTTAGATATTTCCACATAATTCCGAAGGGACGATGTTACGAAGAAAGTAAATAAAAACACAAATAAAAATATAAAAAATATCTTCACGCCCATATCCCCGAAGAGGTAGGAAGAGGCACAACCAGGGCACCCACGACTGGCCGAAGACAATAAGTCCCACAATGTGATAGGTGGCAAGCCTATCGCCAACCGGGCACATATCTAATTCATCATTTTTTTATTTAGAAAATTGGAAAAAGCAAATTTTCTTTTTGTTGCCCGACCCGGGATTCGAACCCAGGACCTCATGAAGTCTAACAACTGAACCGCTAGACCACAAACGCGAACACAAGTATTATATATATAAAGATAGATAAGTCACGAGTGCGTCGTTGGGATATTCGTCTGCTTGTTTTGCTGTCGTTTGCCTAATCCTATAAAAAACACTTTTAAGTAGGCTGAAAAAGTGTTATTTTAGAAATTCCGTAGTCATTTCTGTGCACTGTAACAGAAAGTCGCTTTAAAATTTTTAATTGCAACCGGAGCACGTCAAAGGTAGTCGAATATTCAGCCAATTGATTTGTCGACCAAGTTTAACAGCGTTGTCCGCTCTAGTTCCTATTCGCCGTAAATTTTGCTTCAAAATAGGATTGGACGCTCGATAAGCTTACAATATATTATTAAATCTCCTGACGCAGTGCGACAGCGATCATAGGAAGTTATGCAGGTAATTTTAGCCGCCTAGATGGTCGAGTAGCTAGCGTACACGCCTAGTAACACCGATCATCCGCGAGGCTCGAGTTCGATTTCCGACGAGGGCAGGCATTTGTGTGATAAACTTTTAGATGTCTGCGCTTTCGGGTATCGGTGTTGAACGTCCTGTGACGCACATATATAATTCTAAAAACTACCACCGCATCGGAACGCTGCCACTCACTAAGAAGATCCGGCAAAAGAAACTTAGCGGGCTTGTCTTTTTAAGGTTCCGTACCCAAAAGGTAAAAACGGACCCTAATACTTAGCCTCCGTTGTCTGTCTGTCTGCTTGTATCCAGGCTGTATCTCATAAACCATAATAGCTAGAAATCTGAAATTTTCACAAATGATGTATTTTCGTTAATATAACATCAAATACTAAAATTTGCAAAAAAATAACATTAAAGTCCCCATACAATAAACGTGTTTTTTCCTATTTTTTGCTCAATATTAATAACGGTAACATATAGATGCTTCAAGTTTTCACAGAATATTTACTTGTAAGTATATAACCTTTTAAAATAAATAATTAAATAACAATAAAGTAAATATTTAAGGGTGCTTCCGTACAACAAACGTAATTATTAAGCAACTTTTACTTGATATTAATAAACAGGTAGAAACTTGAATATTTGTAAATAAAAATTTAGAATTATATTAACTATAAATAGCCATTTATGAATACAATTTCGTATTGATCAATAGATTTTATCAAAACTACCCGAAAAGCAAGAATAAACTCACATGGATTTATGTAAAAACTAAAAAAGACTAAAGATTAGTATACCAACAACAAACATAATTTTCTGGTATAGATGATGGTAAGGAGCCCTTCGTGCCTGAATCCGACTCGCGCTTGGCCGATTTTTCTTTAAAATATAATTTTCAAAAATTTCAGTTTACAGAGATTGGTATGAGAAGCAATTAATCCCTAGCGATTCTGTCTTCTAAATACTCTGAAATCTTATGATAACCCTTACCATACAACTTAAATGTAATACTTTTATTAATTTAATAAATGGTAAGTCTTTAATACGCTCGGGAAGCTCAGGAAAAAGTATTCTATGGCCTCAAAATATTAAGTAACAAGGTACTGTGAAATGTGTTACGATGGTTCGGTAGATGGTAGAGTTTCGCAGCGACTCACCCGGATCGGTATTACTGCCTTACCTATTCCTGCCGCCATAACGTCATGATGTGTTCCGGTTCGGAGGGTAAGGTAGCCGGTAATCTTACTTTTGCTCAAGGCCTAACATCCCGGCCTCAGGTTGGCAACGCGTCATTACAACCTTTGGTGTCTCTAGGCGCCGGGAATTTCTTACCATCAAGAAATCCGTCTGCTTGTTTGACATACAATATCATAAAAAAAAAGATTCGGTGTGAATACAGATACAGACAGAACCGAAATATAAGAATAATGCTAGAAATGTGTTGTACTGCCCATGTATTGACTTGCGCCTGTATTTTGAAATAGTAGTCTAGCGGTTCAGTTGTTTGATCATGATCTGCATGAGCTCCCGGGTTCGAATCCCGAGTCGGTTAGCAAAAAAGAAAATAGAGTTTTTCAAAAATGTTGTTCGGGATTGGATACGTGCCCGGTTGGCGATAGTCTTGCCACATCACATTGTGGGACTTAATGTCTTCCGCTAGTCGTGGGTGCTATGGTTGTGCCTCTGCATACCTCTTCCGGGATATGGGCGTGAAGATACTCTATTTTTTAATATATTCTATGTACAGAAGTCATTTTTCTACAGATATATTATTAAGTGTCGACAAAAGACAAATTTAAAAATTCGTAAAATTAAATGTTTTATTTTTAGAACAAAACTTAAAACGCTTTTATATGGCTAGGCTAAAACTTGTTTACACCATTTTACACTTTTGGTGTAAAAAATATTTTATCTTCTAAAACTACGAAAAGACGACAGAGGTAGTGAGCATCAATTTCTGGCCACAATGGCAGAAGAGAGTAACCTTGTCGGAACATTACTCAGTAAGAATGCATCATCTACCTGACTGTTAGAGAAATCTTATATGTACTACTTTTTAAATTATGCGCTTCGGCTTAACACTTTTTACTCTTTATACTTTTATTTTAAATTGGCTGACCTAATCTAAATTTAAGCGAAACGATTAATTATGTAATATCTACAACTGTATATAGATATCTTTAAAATACATTCGGATTGCCGAAGCTTGACGAATATAGCCGAAGCGCATAATTTAAATAGTACTACTATACACTTGAGACCCATTTTTAAAAACTTTTTCTAATGGTAAAATATGTACTGGACTCACAGATGTAGCTCTAAACACCGATTTCAAATATTCATAAATATCTTTCTTTCTGTCGTGATGGAGACCATCATACACAAAGTCTCTTACATCATATAAATCTCCCGCAAGCCGCACCAAATGCTCATCAAGGCTGATTGATACTACTTCTTTGTCTAAATGTTTATGAATCTGGTTTTTGACTATCCTGGTCCTGTTCAACATTCGCATTAGTTTGTAGGACCTGGTTGCTATGAACAAACCGTCCAAGTCTTTTTTGGTTATATTACGAATGATTGGTATGTTATGCAACAGCCATCTGAAAAGTGAATGTATTTTAAGGCTTTTTTTATTGAAAGATAATTTCTAAAGTGAAGTCTATTTTTAACTCAAACTGTAAGTGTACTACAAGTGACAGAAAATTAGAAATTCAGCGATTTAATTGGTCGGTGACATTGCTTGATGGTGTCAGTATTCCTTAGACTAAAAACTCACGGCGCGGTTTTTACCCGCGCCGCGGTAGTTGCGGGCCCGCAGATTCCGAAGAACGTAGATGTCTATGCAAAAATTAAGATCACATTCCACAGCGCGATTTTCACCCGCAGTGCCTGAGGTTGTTTGCGGTTCCCGCGGCAGCGGTCGTCTGCCCGTCAATCGTCCGGGCAGCGATCTCTCGGCCGCGCCGCCTCAGCGGGTTGCGTAAACAAAGCGCGCTCTTCGGTCGCTTGGCGGGCGACCATTTTATACTATTTGTACTGATTATTTAACCGCAACCGCCGGCCGTGCGATCGTCAACCGCCAAGTTGGCGGCGATAATTTTAACGGGCTTGCGGGTGCGGTTAAAAATCGCTACATGAGTTCTGCCTCTTAGGCTGCGTTTCTAATACAAATATGCGAGGATACGTAGAGAGGGTCTCACCTCGGTCAGCACAACTTTATTGGTAACGATTCTATTGGTACTTTACACACACATCCTTCGCACCTTATCCTCTGAATCGGAACACGTCAATGGCGGCACTGACGTTATACGATAAGGTAAGGTACCAATCCAGGCGAGTCGCTGCAAAACTCTACCATTTAGTCAGATGTCACGGTGTTAGAGAGGGTAAGCCTAAGATCGCCTTTCACGAGCTGCCTGGCAGGAAGGCAGGTGGTCTATTGCAAAAGATCCTGGACTAACACGGAGCTCTCATACGTCCTGTATGACATTCACCGTTGTTGTGTTTGTGTAGTGAACGTGTTAATAGATGTTTTCTTTATACTTACGGGGCATAGTCTTGGATACTGGTGTAAACTAAGGGAAGATCGTGTAAGTAACCGCATCCGAACCCCCACGACAGTATGCCCGCCAATTTCCCGTTAATCACAAGTGGTGCCCCAGGTACACCTAAACAGGGCACCACTACATCTGCTTCTCTAGCGGTTCCCACACACATCATACCAAAACGCAGAGGCGTATTAAGCTAAAACGTTATCATACTATTAATACGTAAAACAAAAACTTTGAACCCCTTTTTACAAAATTTGCGAGGACGAAGATTTATGAATTTGGTACACTTATTGTTTGTGTGTAGGAAAAGTGCAAAACGCTTATAATTTTTCAATAAGAATGCTATAAAGAACATAAAATCAATAAATAAAACATTACCCACACTACCATGCATTTGACACACACAAACAAATATATTGATGATAACGACAAAACATCACAGATGGCGCACTAACTATATTCATAAAGTTTGGAAGCAAAGTAGTTGGTCTTGATAAAGATGGCGTTCTTATCAAAAAGATATTTAAATTTAATATGGTCGAATTGGGACCACTAAGTAGTTAACATAATTAAGCTTCTAATTTTCATCCAATTCCGCGAATATTTGTCGTAACTAAAAACTGCTTATAAAAATAAGGCAAAAAATTGGATTGAAAAAACACCAAGGTAAAAATATATGTAAGTCCATGAGAATATATCAACCTTAATGATAATATAAATAACTCATTTGTTCGGTAGGTGTTATTTGTTCAGTAACGAAGGTAATTTCCAAAATATTATATTGTTATAAGAACAATAACGTGTATTAAGGACCCTCTCTTCACACTAAACAAAGAATAATTAAATTACAAGTATATAATATAAATACATTAATTAATAGATGTTTAAATGGGATTCTTTAGTCCTTTAAATAGGTTTCAGTTAAAAGTATATAAACTGGTATGTATCCGCGGCTTCGTTTGCTTTTAGCTAATTAAAAAGTATGTTACTTTAAGTACCTCCAAAAATATGTGTGGAATGGCAGGTTAACAAGTAAAAAAACAGTGAACTGAACAGTTTTTACTTTAAAATGTTACAAACAAACTTACTCTTATAGTATTAGTAGGGATGTAATAAAGCATAACTCGTTATTGAGATTTATATTTTGAAAATGTCATTTCATTGTATTTTTAGAAAAGGGTTTGATTCGAATTTGATTAATGAAAATAAAATACAGACAGAAAATGGCACTCAGAGCTTGAGAAACTTGGGCTAAAATGTACATTTAAGAATATCCTAATTTAAGGCATAGTAAATTTCGTAAACAAAAAATATCTCAATGATAAAATAAAATCCCGTTTATAGGACAGTGATGCACCTAGGTCACCTAGATCACAGTTGTCATCATAAGAGCTGTGTGCTTCTTCATTGTCCTCTCCCATAAAAAAATAAGGCTTAAATTTTCAAAATTTGTCACAAATAAAAAAAATGTATTTGAAAGAGAAGACTTATTTATGTTTTATTGTCTATGATTCCTGTGATAACATATTTATACACACAATGAAATTTCGATTTTGCTTTACCTATCTACTACTAATTGCGTCACTATCCTACTAAATTTGTATATTTTCGGCTACTACAATTTATAAAAAGGTGTGTTTGCGATTCACACATGACAGAAGTGAAACTTCAGTAAATCGAGAAAATAATGATATGAATATAATATATTTGTGTCTGTACCTGTCGTTTTTCCTTTGTACCCGTTTGAAATCACAACGATTCTAAAGAAGTTTCACTTCAAAAATTTATAAAGGGTCGAAATCCATCGCTAAGGCAACTAAAAGATTTTATTATTGTATTTTATAAATTGATTGATATTGAACTCTCTTAGTATGACAACGTTAATACGTTATAGAGATAAATATCCAAAAATGCGACACTGGCGAACTCTAACTTTATGAAATAACTAAGTATATAATGAAAAATATTCACTAGGATGTTCATACAAAACTATGTCGATCACGTCAGCTTGTAGACGGAAAAACCTGCATAGAAATCGGTCAATCTTTCTAAAAGTTGTAATGCCACAGACAGACACACACAGACATGTTACACTTATTAACCCCTCTTCTTCCATTGGGAGTGGAAAATAATTCGTGATACATGCACGTTATATACGAATCTTCGTTATGTTTATTTCAATGTACTTAATAATGTGCTTGTATTAAAATAACATAACAATTTAAATGCATCAAAACTGTTAAAACCCGACTTTAAATATTTGACATTTTGGCTTTTAAGTATACAAAAAAAAATGGTTCTCTGAATATGACACCCTCGTTGGTTGAAGGGTTAACGTACACGCCTAACTCCACAAACCAATCGCGATGCTCGGGTTCGATTTCCAACGAGAGCAAGCATTTGTGTGATGAACATTTAGATGTCTTAATTTCTGGGTCTGAGTGTTTGATAAATTTATTCTGGTTTCAATTTAAGTATTATTATATATTAATATCGTTGACTTACCATAACATAAGCATATAATTTGCTTACTTTGGGGTTAGATTCAATTTGTGTAACTTGTCCAGGGATATTTGTATTATTTATTATTTATTTATTACTTTGGGGTTAGATACAATTTGTGAAATTCGTTCATAAAATACATAATAATTTATGTATTTATTCTCTGAATTGATTGGTGGTTGTATGAAGGACCGTACATTCCAAAAAATAATAATTTTAAAATCGGTTCAAAAATGACGGAGAAATCGAGTAACGTAATGGATTCGAAAATATTACCTCCTATTTTTTTGAAGTCGGGTATAAACGACAGTGCACCTTTTCCCACTATTATTATATCCTAGTACTACTACTCTCTCCTTGCAATAGTCGGTAGTGATCGTAATTCTGTTGTAAAACTAAACTTATTTTAGATGCATGCTATTTTTTTTCAAATAAAACAAAAGAAAATAGATGGAACATTTTAGATATGTAAGATTAGTCCAGACGTAGCAAATTGAAGTTTTGATCAACGTTTTACGAGGAATACAATAAACGTTTGTAGAAATGTTGCGTACAGACTAATCCGGCAGCACTAATAGTGTTTTTTCTCTATATTTTTTAACACTTTACTGTACATAAAAAGAAAAAACGCACAAAAAACAGGAGGAGTAAAAATTCACAAAGGCATTCTTTTTATTACTTTCGTTAAAAGAAGATAGCGATAACTTAAAATTAGTTAAATTAGAGCGCAACGGAATTTACAGAGATAATGAACAAAATGAATTTAAAGAATTGTTGAAGCTTATGTTCGAAAAGTAATCGATAGTGTTCATGATAAAGAAGTATGGTTTTTGGCGCCATCGAGAGAAAATGTGGTCGAAGTCTTTTCATAATTATTATTGAATTACGTGTTTATATTGAGTGAAATTAGTCAATTTTGGTGGCATTTTATACAATGTGGTTCAGTGAAAGTGCACAAATGAAATAATCATGAAGAAATTAGAGTATCGCATATGTCCTCGTTGAAGCCAAATCTCACTACATGAGCTTGAGTAATGAGGTCACCGCTTTAGTCAAGACCCTTACATGACTTATTGAAGACTTATGACTAATTATACGAGTAACAAAATCCAGATTTTAGTAAATTTGATGCAAAAAGATGCAAATTTCTACTTCACCAATGGCAAAACATTACGTGAATGCCAAAACCTAAAGAAAGAAAGATATAGAAATATATTTGCCTCACCAAATCATATCCTTTGCAATAGTGGTTATTGAATGAGAGAGTTATGGATACGCTTCTCAGCATTGGATCCGGTATTTCGTCGGGAAAATATTTTGATTTTCTGGGCAGACACAACTCTTTACCCTGAATCAAAAGGAGAATAAAATCATAATTTACTGAAATTGAATATATGACATTGATTAAACAGAACGTCCGTCGGATCAGCTAGTTAACGATAGTTTACTAGGTGGTAGAGTTTCGCAGCGACTCGCCCGGATTGGTACCACCGTCTTACTTATTCCTGCCGCCAAAACGTCAGGGCTTGCCGTTGACGTGTTCCGGTTCGGAAGGTAAGGTAGCCGGTAAACTTACTTTTGCTCGACGCCTAACATCCCGGCCTCAGGCTGGCAACGCACCATTAGCACATTTGGTGTCTCTAGACGGCGTCAATTTCTTACCATCAGGAAATAATTCTGCTTGTTTGCCTTCCTATAACATAAAAAAATGTGTGATCGCCTAGATATTGATCTATATTGACATTATCTCATAATTTTAATCACATACAGGGTGCCACAGTAAAAAGAAAAAAAGCAACTGAAAAAAGTTCAATGTGTCAGCACAGTCTCCATCTGAAAAGAGTTTTAATTTGACCGAAAGATACCCAAAAACAAAACGATCCGCCTCTTATTGAATTCATTTGTTACAAAAAATGAGATAAATGAAAAACCGCTCGACCGATTTTAATGCAAACTTCACATAAACCATCTACTAAAAAGTCCGAACAAAGCTTAACATTTGGTTTGGATAGGTGAGCCCGTTCTTGAGTTATAAAATTACAAGGAAATGTGGCATGGATTTCTATATTTATAGATTAGTAGTATTAGTAGAAGGCTCATAAGTAACAAAATATGTATATTTATTTTTAATCAACATTTATAGTTATAACCAGTTTGGCGCATTTTCATATCAAAAAATAAGTTTGCTAAGTTTTTTATTTGCCCAAATCATATGACACTAGTTGCCTTATATCTGAATGCCTTTAGACTTACTTTCAAATTGTACGGGTTATACTTTTTCAAGTAAACTTTATACAAATTCGGGTTTTGCTATGTATCTATAGAAGTCCCGCCTTCTTATTTATTATTATATTATATTCTAATTTATATACTCTTTGGTTATAGCAGTTAGACATCTAGCTAGTCAATGAATGAAGAAACATCAATATCCTTTCATACATAACATACAATACAGGACGACAAACATAATCTACGTTGCAGACTAGTTGATATAATCATGAACGACGGTAGATTTTTGGCCTCTAAGCAACCACTCGTGTTAATGAATACGTTCACCCGTACAAGCCTTAACGCTATTAAAGGTAACGCCCACTGACACCAACTTAATTTTATATAAACGAAAAGCTCGTGAAAAGCTTTTATTTTTAGACGGTTTTATAAATTTAAATGCTTTTATATTCTCCCCCGTGTTGGTTCGGGCTCATTTGCAGAATAGACCATCTGCCTTCCAGCCAGGCAGCTCGTAAAAGGCGCGCTTAGGCTTACTGTCACTAGCACCGTGAGATCTGACTAGGTGGTAGAGTTTCACAGCGACTACCCGGATTGGTACCACCGCCTTAGCTATTCCTGCCGCCTAAACGTCATGACGTGTTCCGGTTTGGAAGCTAAGGTAGTTGGTAAACTAATTTTTGCTAGAGGCTAGGCCTCTAGCAAAAATCCCGGCCTTAAGTTCCCTTAAGTCGTCCCGGCCTTAAGTTGGCAACGTACCATTACCACCTTTGGTGTTTTTTACACTTTATACTCATATTTCTAAATTGACTCACCAGATCTTAATTTAAGCGAAATTATTAATTATGTAATAACAACTCTACATAAATATATCTTAAGAATATGTTGAATATAGCAAAAGCGCATAATTTAAATAGTACTGCTGTACGTTCTCTAAAAAGAAAAGCTATATTCATATTCCGACCTTCTTTGAAAAATATTCACTCTGATCGTTTCGCTGAAGAGTTGTGTGCAATTGACTGGTTTTCGGTATTTGAGGCTTGTGACATTGATGTTGATATCTCGTATTTTTATTCAACAATTTATTTTTTTAATTAAGTTGTTAAGTTAAAGTTAATTTAATTGTCACGCAACCCTTAAAAAGTTGTGAAAGAAGCATAAGCCATCTCCTTAGATTTCGAAGGAAATCGAAAAGCTATGTCGGCAAGAGATAGAGTATGAGGCGTAGGCGTTATAAAAAAAAAACATCAATCTAATGATAATCTCGGACAGTACAAGGTTCTTCGAAAGATATGTAATAAAATGTGCCGTGTTGCCCGACGGCGTCACATCCATGTAACAATCGTCAAATCGAACTTACAAGAGGAAAGGTGCTTTTCAAAATCTTTAGGAATTGGTATGGATCCTGATTTTAACAACAGTTGCCTAGACCTTAATACGCTGAACTCACATTTTTCTTCACCACCGCTAGTTATTGACAACCTACAATTTGCGCTATAGTCCAGTTACTTTAGCATAATAAAGGTTAACCCCTCTCATTCCGAGGTCAATCGCAAAAATGAGTGGACTAATACTCTTAGAGATCTTACATTAATTTCACGCGCGTCTTGTTCTTTATCGCTTTTGCCGGGTATTAAGATAGCAGTTAAAAAGTGAAGACGGATTGTGCTTCAAAATTATTCTTACCCTCCTTCACATCCTTCCTCACATTTTCAATCGTTCCTTATCGTCTCAGGCGTTGCACACTACTGGAGTGTGGAAAAAGTGTGTAGGAATTCATTCCCTATCTATTCCTGTTGAAATAATGACACTGCCATGTTTCGGCCCGGATTGGAGGCACTGTAGTGTCCTCTTCGTATTTTAAACACTAAATGTAAAGTAATTAAATATTTTAATTTAAGTATTTTATAGAATACATAACACTAATAGCGATAATTAATTTTACCCTTTAAAAAAAACATAGTTTTCGTTTAGCAATTGTTGCTCCAGTTTTTGAATGTATATCTTGCTCAGGCGCTCAGTATCCGCAAATGGTTATAAAAATGTAAGCGGACGGATGATAACTGTTGTCTAGCTCGTTGGTCATTATACGAATTACAAAGCTTTGCTGCAACTACTGATTTCCACATTTAATATAAATTATTTTATGGTAGGTACGATTAAAAAGTATCTTCACGTCCATATCCCCGAAGAGGTTGGCACCAAGGCACCCACCCTACGACTAGCCGAAGACACTAAGTCCCACAATATGATAGGTGGCAAGTCTATCGTCAACCGGGCACATTTCCAATCCCGACCAACATTATTTTTTTTATTAGAAAATTATAAAAATACAATTTTCTTTTTGTTGGCCGTCCCGGGATTCGAACCCGAGATCTCATGCAGTCAAGTCCAATACCCGGACCGCTAGACCACAGAGGCGATTAACTACTCGATAAATGTGAAATAACGCCTTTATAATGAGTTCTTATAAGTTGAAAAAATCTTTGGTATTAATAAGTTATTTCTCTTGTTATTTATTTCAAGTTACTTCTTCAGTTTTTATGATATACTCGTAAGTCGTTATAGAATGATATGTCAGAGTCTTGAGTAAAGGGATAGCCTCTTTACTCGGGCTCATTTAGTGAGATTTGGCTGTAACGAGGAAATAACTTACATACTAATTTCTTCACAAATACTTGAACTGAATAAAATTGAAATAAATCTACCTAAATTAACAAATTTTATTAAAAATATACACGTAAATATACAAATATATAGGCCATTTTATGCCACGATGGCGCCAAAACTTTCAATACTATGTATGAATTATTTTTTCCCTCATTCTCCTATACAAGTTATAAATTATAAAAAATATATTTCGTTTCTTATGCTGGTTTTGTCTTCAATCTCCCTTCTTGTCCCGGCTTCTGCCTCTTATGTCGTAATAAAACACTGAAATCTTCAATTTTTCCTTACTGTCTTACACTAGTATAGTTTATTTACAGAATCACATGTACACATAACTAAGTGGTATTTACACATTACTCATTAATACACTAACACTAAGTACACTTCTTATAAATTTTTCCTTTTTCTTTTTTTATCTTAGAGATGGGATGGAACCCTCGAAAAGCACGCCTTCCTCCTTCGACCGTTCTCGCCAACCTCGTATTTTATACATTTTTTTAAGGTAATTTGCCAATTTCAAAGGCCGGCTAAGACCTTTAAGCCATGCTTTTCTTTTTTTTATACTACTGGAAGGCAGATAAGCAGACGGATTTCCTGATGGTAAGAAATTCACGCCGCCTAGAGACACCAAAGGTGGTAATGGTGCGTTGCCAACCTTAAGCGAGAAAGGTAAGGCCTCGAGCAAGAGTAAGTTTACCGGCTACCTTAACCTCCGAACCGGAACACGTTAACGGTAAGCGCTGACGTTGTGGCGGCAGGAGTAGGTAAGGTGCCAATCCGGGTGAGTATCTGGGAAACTCTACCACCTAGTATCAAAACCAGCCAGTTACCTACAAACAATACAACTATAACGTTTTTATTAAAAACTCTTTATCAATAAATTAAAGAAAATACAAAAACACTTTGAACATATTACTATATTATGAGAGTAATAAGAGTATTAGTACTAATGATTGTTATGAGCTCAAGAGCTCATATAATTGGTATCAATTATCTAGGGGGTAGGAGGTGCTCCTAACGAGGATTTACATTTTCACGAAATAACAAACGTGTGTTATTAGTGAATATAGACAAACAAAGCAATTCTTTTAGCATTTATTGGGGATTCGGGGAACTGCAAAAATAATTTTGTGAAATCCAATTATTTGTGTTTGAATATTTTATGTTTTTTCGGAATTAAATCAAACAATTTGTTAGCATCGTATTGACTTTCGCCGTTACAATGGCAAATGCATAAATAAGAATAATAGGTTTTGTAATTTTAACTATAATTCTAAATTCAATTTTTGTCCACGCCTTGTCATTGACTTCATCTTCAATCTCGGAGTTTTGGCACCATCGAGAGAAAAGATGGTCGAAGTTTTTTCATAATTATTGAATTTCGTGTTGATATTGAGTGACATTAGTCAATTTTGGTGGCATTTTGTATAATTTTGTTCAGTGAAAATGCACAAATGAAATAATCATGAAGAAATTAGCGTATCATGTATTTTTTTGTTGCCGCCAAATCTCCTTACATGAGCTTGTGTAATGAGGCCGCCGCTTTACTCAAGAGCCTGACATGACTTACTGACGACTTATGACTGAGGACTAATTATTATTATTGATTAAAATTGATATAAAATTTGATGCTAATTTCTACTTGATGAATGGCAAAATACTAACGTGAAGGCCAAAACTTAAATAAAGAAAAAGACTTAAATCTCGATCGGAAATGAATTTAAATTTTCTTTATTTATATTATTATATTTTGTCTTTTATTTTAAAGAATATGCACAGACAAAAATGGATTGTACAAAATCACGCTTGACGTCATCGACTTATTCAATCATAGAGGACCTAATGGATGGATAATGGATGTAAGTGGTTTTGGCAGGAACGAAAGAAAATATGTTTTATAATTATTAAATTTTGTGAATATATAAAAAATTGACAAATTTTGTTGAGTTTTCAATAATTTTGTCCAGATAACGTCCACAAGTATTCATGGGATTCGATTCCTGTTGTCCCCGGGCCTTGATAAGTGTGTAAAGTTTCAACTCTGACCTTTGTGTGTTTAAACACAATATTAAATACTGCTACGAAGATGAATAAGACACACCCTTGGACAAATAGATACTAGCAAAGTTAATAAAATTGTTTTAATGTACATACATGTATTCATGCCAAGTCCCGGACAGGGTAGGCAGAGAGTATCAAGTGCAAAACCTCACGATCCTGGCAGACATGTCTGGCTCCCTCCACATTCATTACTCATTCCATACAGAGATGGTTTCGGAGACTTTTGACCCCAGCGATTTGATCGTGGAATGTCAAACGTGGAAACAATCGTGGAATGGATGGATACCAGAGAAATGTAGAGGTACCCGAGGAGATCACCGGGTACCTCTACATTTCTCTGGTATCCATCCATTTTCGCTTTGTATATCTGTTTTGTCAATCTTTTCTTTGTCATTCTTTCCGAACCTGTGGAGTATACACTTTTTCATTTTATCACCAACACTTTCAATCCCACTCTTTTTCGGGTCTCACTACTACGAATGCGGTCAGAGAGCGTACCTAACTACAGATATTCCTTAGCGCTCTCGTTTCGACCTTATCCTACTCTCATATCTTTTCTGACATACTTACCTAATTCTCGTTTCAATACAACAACTTAGGGGTAAGCACAATATTATGCAAAGCGAGTCTAACACTTTACTTGGTAAAACTTCCAAATATTAATATTTTTTCTTTTATTTATAAAGATTAGGTACTGCTAATGCTTCATTAGTTAAAAATATGAATTATTGATTTATACTCACTTAAATATAATGGCTATTTTATTTATGATTTCGAACTATTTTAGTTTGCGTTTTCTTATTCTTATTTGGTACTGTGTAGAAAAGGCCTTACTGCATGTCATCTCGTAAGAAGTAAATAGTCTAGTCCACAAGTGCCTTTTTGGTCAACTTTTTCAGCAGTCTCCGAAAATTATGATTGAGATGTCATTCGATTCAAAATGGCATCAAGATAGTTTTCGAAAAACAATGAAGTTCCGCAAATAAAAATTACAAAACTTATTAACAATTGACTAAAACAAGGGGGTTTAGTTTTTTGCAAATATCTCATAAACTAATAAGGATTTTTCAAATTTCAAAAAACATTCAGAAAGAAGAGGAAATTTCCTAAAAAAATCTTTGACTCTCGGAATTGTAGGACTAATATTTATAATTTTCCCAGAGGGTTGAAAATACACCCGAAAATGGGTACTCCGGCTTGCGCAAGCCACGCCTCCTTCGGACCTTTAATGAATAAATACCTACTATTTAAAATTATTAAATATGAAAATTAAAATTTGAAAAATTCAGGTGCCTACATGACAGATCAATAAACAATAATCCGTGGTCAAAAAATTTTTATCGCGATTTTTCAATAAGTTATTCATTAATTAATTAACAATTTTTAGTAGCACGAACATTAACATTGCAAGTGCGATAATTGTTAAACTATTAATCTAGGAATTTTTTCCTTTCGTGGAACTTTTTCGTACGGGAAAAATAAAAAAAATTGTAAATTTTCATTTTGTAATTAACTATTTACTAAGGTGAAAATTATAAAGCTTTATTAAACATTGAAAAAAATTTTTTTATAATATTATTATTGAACCGTTTTCTTATGATCAGAAGTTACTTAAAAAATATTTTTATAATTTTTATCTCCTATTGTTAAAAAATTGTTATAAACAAATGCGTTCTTCTAGATGCCATTCCGAATCGAATGACACCTCAATCATAAGTTTCGGAAACTGCTGAAAAAAGTTGACCAAAAAGCCACTTGTGGACTAGACTAAAAGGTTAAATCGGCCATTGCCTACTAACGATACTAATGATGATCATGAGATCCACGTTCTTGACTATTGCTGCGACTATTTTGACTAATTCCGGTATGAAAAATAAAATATTCATGATGTGATAGATAATAGACCTAATATCCAATATGTTCATAATATTATGTAGATATTTATTTATTCTTTACTATGCAATGTTTTTTGTGGGTACAAAGATACAAGTTATAATTTTTTTTTCGGTCTTACCGCTCAAATTATTATATGTCAGATAACCAGCAAAGACAGGAAATTAAGAGCTACAAAATTAATAAAAGAAAAGAACACAACGACAGTGCACGTAACAGAAGTAAATGAAGATATTAAAAAAATAATTTAAGCATAAATTAAAAAAAAAACGAATATCGCTGATAAATTATAACATATATTTCCAGATAAGTAACATAAGTAATAACAAACGTAAATACAAACATACATACGTGCATACCACATTAATACCTACATACTTCATCTTATACATAAAATTCTCGTGTCACTATGTTAGATACCGTTCTCCTCCAAAATGGGTTAAACGATTTTCACCAAATTTTATATGCATATTCAGCAGGTCTGAGAATCGGCTGTTACCTATACATTTTTCATAACCCTAAGTGATAAGGGTGATTCACCCCAATTTTAACCAAAATCACATTAAAAAAATTAGAACATCAAAATATTTAATTAACACAACAAAATGACAAAATGGTGTGTGTCCGATTCACACACGATAGAAGTGAAACTTCAGTTAATCGACAAAAGAATGAGATGTCAGATATTAGATATATATAATCAAACACATTTTTGTATTTGTGTCTCATACCTGTCGTTTTTTCGTTGCATCCGGTTTGAAATCACAACGATTCTAAAGAAGTTTCATTTTAAAAATAGCAGAACAATGTCTGCCGAATGTATAAAAAATATTTCAAACACCATCACAGGTGAAACAGCTTGTAATATGCAAAAACTTCCCTAATATATTCACTCAGAGTTGGTGACATGGAGGTAATAAACGAAGTTGTGAATCGGGGCCATGTCACCGGGTCAAAGTTTATTTTGTCTTTTTTCCTCAATATTCACGCATCAAAGCTTTTAACTTTATCAGTCAGGTATCGGTGAACTATTTTTTTATTGGGCGACAAACAAGATTTATGTTTAGTGGTGGTAAAGCCCTGTGATCCATCGCCCGACGTATTCCTGTCATAATAACAGTATCTAGTTCCAGTCAGGTAGCTGGTATCTCTAGGCCATATCATAGGCCATGGTTATATCTTACCATGAGGAATATTGGGTGTTTGTTCGCAGTCCAATCCTATAAAAAAAACAAAAAAATATATTAGCATTACGTACAAGCTAGATGCTATTTTAAATTAATGCTAAGCGTAAGACACGGTTATTTCTTACTAACAAGAACATCGGGTGTTTGTTCGCAGTCTTATACTATTAAAAAACAAAAAAATACACGCAGTGCTTTTGGTACAACGCTATTTTTTTTAATATAATGCTACACCTCAATGATATTGTCGCGTTCGGTTAAACTTAGAACCGGCCACAGAGCCGTAAGAAATAATGGCCTACGTCCTGTAGGTGCGACCTACAGGACGTAGGCCATAATTTCTTACGGTCAGGAATATAGGATGTTTATTCGCAATCAAAAATACTTTCAAAAAACAAAAAATAAATATACGCAAAGCTTTAGGTACAAGCGAGACCCTATTTTAATTGAATGCTAAGCGTTAGTGAGCTTGTTGCGTTCGGTGAAGCCGTCCTGTAAGGGTAATATTATTACTCATTGGTTGAGCCTAAACCAGCCACCGAACGTCGCACCTATAAAATGTAGGCCGTTATTTCTTACTATCAGGAATATTGGGCGTTTGTTCGCAGTCTAGTCCCTTAAAAAAAAACAAAAAAAATACGCAATGCTTGATGTACAGTGGCCGGCACCGAACCTCGCACCTATAAAATGTAGGCCGTTATTTCTTACGACCAGGAACATCAGGTGTTTCTTTGCAGTCTACCATAAAAAAACAAAAAAAAAGTACGCAATGCTTGAAGTACAAGCTTTACGCTATTTTATTTTATTACAACGCGTCAATGAGCTTGTTGCGTTCGGATAAGCTCTGAAATTTGAATTTCTATTACACAACTTCTGTCATCCATACAACCCGCGTACACCAATTAACTAGCTAATCCTAGTGTACAGTGTGTGCGTTTCCAACTCTTGTTTGCACACTGTACAGTATTCACTGCGTCTATTTGTTTATTCATTTCTCGTTAAATCCTGCTTACATTTTTTATATAGAGGCCTGCGATCAAGCACACTGCTCACTAGATTATAAAAGATAGCCGTGGCCTGTAGATTCCATAGATGTTATAGGTGCGTCTCTAAAGTCTATTTTACATGTGTAACCTTGAGTATTTGCTGTTTTATTGACGCTAATCACTTCCGTGATCAGATGTTGGCATTGACTACATGAAGTCTCGGTTTCGATTTCCAGAAAAAAACTTGTTTTAGTTTTCTAATAATAACGCTGGCGATTAGTCAACTCGTATTATAACAAAATAACTTATTTCATACAGACCTTACAAAAGGCGCTAGTGACGCGTCTTTAAAGCTATCATTTAAAATCTCCCATCAACGCAGCCTCTCACTAAGCCTAAGAACTCACGGAGCGGTTTTTGTCCACGCCCACTGCGGTTGCGGGCCCGCAGGTTCTGTAGAATGTAGAATTTCTGTTCTTTCTGTTCTGTGTAATGCGAAAAGTGCGAGCACATTTCATGATGCGTTTTTCACCCGCAGCGCCCGCGGTTGTTTGCGGTCACTGCGGCAACGGGTGCCCGCCGGTAGAATCGTGCAAGTTAGCTAGCGATCATTTCAACCGCAACGGCTATTTGACCGCACAAATTCGAGGTCGCGTGAGTTTTGAAATAAAACCGCAGTTCCGTGACCGTTCCATGAGTTCTTATTCTGAAAAGATTAGGCGAAAAAAACACAGCGCCCGGCGGGCTTGCCTTTTTTCGACCTTTTGTGTGGCTGAGTCTGCTAGTCTATCTATAATATATATGAAAATAAATTGCTGCTCGTAAGTTTTTGAAGTTATAAGTACTTCTTTTGGCGCGTTAGGAAAAAATGATGAGGGTAAATTTTTACGATGCGCGCGCACGCCGTCACGAAAAACCGACGTGATGAAGTTAGCTATAGATAACATTTTAGTTTTTCAAAAAAAGGTACCAACAAAGTAAAATAAGGACATCTACGTATGTTGCGTGAGAACTGACAACTATATTCACAATATTTCTTTATTTCTATGGTTAGTGTCATTTTGTCTACAAATGTAAAATAAGGCAAAAGATACAATTTTTAAAAAGATTTTATCTTATTACGCCGAAGAAGTATAACTTCTAACGCTCAAGAGTTTCCGGAACCGACGTGTTTGTATGAAAAGGATAGTGAATGCGGAGGAAGCAAGGCACGTTTGTCAGGGCCGTGAGGTTTGGCACTCGATATTCTCTGCCTACCCCGTAAAGTCTTGGCGTGTAGATACGTATGTATGTATGTATTCCAACGTGTAAATTAAACGACTGGAAATGTCACGTATATGCTAATCTGACAGCACTAAACGTTTTTCCCTCCATCCGTCCCTTTTTATTACACGTGTCGAAAGAAAATAGAGATAACCTATAAATTTAGTTAGTCCGATGAAAATTACCGCTATTATCGGAATAACCTCCAGGCTATCAACGATAATGTGATATTAGTCAATATTCTGAAGTCCACGTCACTAAGCAGGTATATCGATTCTATTAACTAACTAATTAGTAGTGAGATTAGATAGAAGATATAGAGATTAATAGCTTATTTATAACTAAACGATATTTAAAAAAACAATACTCATTACCAGTTAATTTTGACAAATACCCATCCAGGAACCTATTGAAATATATGGCAAAATGTCAACTAAGTCGGTCCAGCCGTTTGGGAAGAGTTATAAGACAAACACACGTACAAAAAAGTTATATACAATCACGTGACCCATCTATGCCGATAGATGGCGCTTTAATAAAATGCTAGATTAGGATTGACAATAATATCGTCTTAAAAAGGTCACAACGCGAAAATATGGCGCTGTAATAAATACGGGAAAGTGCAGCGCTTTTAAAAAGAAGTGAAAGAAGATATGGTAATAATTGTCAAAAGTATAAAATATATTACCACAAAATCGCATCTGCCCCAGCCAGTAACAAAGCCATCACGAATTTCATTTAAGTTTGTATTGGGGTTTACCAGTGCTATGCTCTTAATACTAGACCTGAAAAAGATGTCAAATCTTTATAACTGGGAATGTTAACAAGCCGCTGGTAGCAGAGTACATAGAGATTTCATTCTTATAATAAGCAAAAAAATATCCGTACTTCCATGAAATTATAACTATGAAAGAAGTGTCTTTCTGTCTTTGTATTTGTCTGTCTGCTACGCCTCCACGCTCAACCACTAGATTGCTTTAGATGAAATTTCGATAAGCACATAGTTAAAGACTAGGCATTTTTTTTCAAAAATCAACCCCCCAAAGATTATAGCGGGTAATGTTAGCATGTACGAGTATGAAAATGAATTAAACATTGCTGATGGCTCGGGTGGGCAGCTAGTATGTAAAATAAATCGAGTCGGGTCGGGTTGCAAAGTTATCTTGTTTTGACAGCCCTGCATTTTGACGATAGATATCTTATCCCTTATTTTTTCCGTTCCAATCGTTAGTATTTTATCTTGTCTTTTATTGATAGAAATTGAGATTATTTTATGATTGACTAAATATGAATTAGGTTAGTAAAGAACTTTTCATACAAAAAATCTCAGGCTTTATCGATTCCACTTATGTAGCTTTAGCTGAAAAGTATCAGTGGAATAAAAAATACAAGCAATGAAGAAGAAGTAATAAAGTACAACTCGATTCATAGCAACTGTGGGACATTTTATTATAGACGCTTTTTCATTTTATTTATTTCAATGAAGCGTCGCTATCGCCAAGTTGGCTTGCTTTTAAAAGTGAATCGAATAAAAATAATAGGGCTGTCAATTAATGATTTCTTGAAAAACGCGCTAACTTTTTATTTTTACTTGTTTATATAATAAGAAAGACACCGACTTTAGTCTTTACTTATTTGTATTCACCCCGTGTTTGTCCGGGTGCGCTTATTAAAATAGACCATCTGCCTCTTTGCCAGGCAGTTTGTAACAGGCGAACGTAGGTTTACTTTAAATAGGTCAATACCAACAACAACTAATAAGAAAATGTGACAGAATAGAACAGTGGATAGCGATTCACCTCTGCTATTATGACTCTGACGTGTTCCGGTCTGAAGGATAAGGTAGACAGTAGAATTGCACAATAAGCCTAACATCCCAGCCACAATGACACACCTGTAACATCTATAGTATATGTAAGGTTCGGTTGTCACATACTATTCGGTGAGACGTGTACTTTTGCGCTTGTACAACCAAAAAAAAAACAAATTATTTTCAACTACTTTCCTCCCATACCTCTTGTAAAAAGTGAGGCGCTATTTTGTCAGGCTCAGTGACAAGCACAAAATAGTTTTATTCCTAATAGTAAGATGTAACAGTGGCCTATAGGGACCATAGAAGATATTAGTGCGTTTTGTTCTGTGGGATTAGTGCGTTCTTGTTCTGTGGGGTGATCGGCTTAAGGTGCAAATCTACAGTATACCTAATCCTTTGGATTGTGGCCATGACAGAGCCAAACATACATAATGACGACAGGAGAAGATATAGTGGTAGATCCCTAAGCGAGTTACCACACAGTACCCCACTACCTGCATGTCTGACTGCGCCGGAAGAATAATCCAATAACTACGTAACTACTAGCCGGTAATTGGATCGTCACTCCTATACAATGTGGCGTTTGCAAAATGTTCCGAGTGAAATATATTCAATCAACAAAACTATTAACTACTATTTAACACAGTACTATACGTACTATGTACGTATTACGTGTTGTACGTATTGTAAAGGATTTAGTTTGTGAGTGACAATGAATTGAAGAACATTCAATTAACTTCCATTTATCAATTTCTGGTTCAAAGTCATATCGTTTATTGCTTAAAATATTTTTTAAGTATTAGTAATTGTAATACTTGACCTGTACAGGCGTGCAGTTTTTTTTGGTATAGACCAAATTCAATTAAATATTGTCAGTCTAATTAATTTATAACATGTAAAATTTTTATCCATCTAAAAAAAATAGTTTAAATTATAATATTACTTAAAGGTATATAATATTATTATAATATATATTTACTAAAAAATGGTAATACAAAAAGCTTACTACTACTACCTGTAAGCTTTTTGTATTACCATTTTTTTAGTTAATTTTTTTAATGGAAGTTCTCGGATTGGTATGATAATTTTATAACAAGTTTTAATTATAACGACATTTTTTTCCTATATGAGCAAGCAGGTTCCTTTATGAGCAAGCAGTAGAGCTAGTTTGAAATTGAAGTCGTTTAGTACTTGGCAATGAGTAATTATCAATACATATTTACTTAAATTACAAAAAAATAATATTTTTTATTATTCGGTATCATTATTTATAATTTATAAATTCAAATCGACACGTTACAGGTTTTATATTCTACTACGGTGCTTTATTAAATAATAATGATAAATAAATAAATTTTATTTCAAAAACAAGACATGTTAAACTTAAAATAAAAATGAGACAAAAAAGTGAATCTTACATTAATTAAGCGACTTTACAGGGGTCCCCAAACTAGGCAAAACCTGTGTATTGGGGTACCAAATTAGAATATACCAATAGTTTACAATTACATTAAACTTGTATAATTCCTTTACTAGTATAATTATCTAAAAGGATCAAAATAAGAAACATAAATAATAAAAAAAAAACAAAAAACAAAATACTAATTAAAATTATACAACTAACGAAAATATTAATAAATACCTATTTTAAACCTAAGAATCAAAGATAATTAGCGCGTACAGCATTTGAACCTAAGAAAGATTCAGTCTCTTCGTAGTTTAGCGTTTTCAACCAGGCTGTAAGTCTAACAGAACACTCTCTTAGTGAGCAATTTTTTATGTCGCAAACTTTGGAGACGTTATTATAAATGGCACATATGCATAAGTCTGAAACCTTCTAGCAAAACTAGATTTTACTTTTGGCAATTTGTGCCTAAAAACTCTTTTTGTTAACAATGTTTGATAGGTACGGGAGTTTATCATGTTTTTGTGAGCTGAAGTACATACGCTTAATATGTAGATTTGCCTGACTCTGAGCACTTCGATTTCACGATACAAAGCATCTGTAGAAAACCATGGAGGTTTGCGTACCATGGTTTTCAGAACTGCTCTTTGGGCTCTTTCTAGACAGAGCATAGTTGTTTTTCCGGCTCCACCCCAGATACCAATGCAATACGAGATTAAGGACTGACAAATAGCCATATAAACCAATCTTCTAATCCTTATATCGGCCAAATTTCTCAGTATTTTCATAATGCCTATCACTTTTCTTATTCTGCCAGTCAGAGTTATAACGTGTGATTGAAAATTCAAGCGTTCGTCCAATAGCAAACCCAGATATTTAACCTCATGTGTTCGCTGGATAGTAGCACAACTACAAGCCGATACTGAGCTACTCTTGCAGGAGTGGATCCTGAGATCTGGCATGAGTATTGGCTGGCTTTTAGCCGTCTTGTGGAAACACAAATACTTTGTTTTTTTTTCGTATTTAGTGTTAGAAGGTTTTCTTGAAGCTATTTGTATACCAAACTCATACCCCTCTCAGCAGCATTGCTGGCATCTTCCCATCCTTTTCCAAAAAATAGAATTGCAGTGTCATCAGCATAGCACACCATCTCTGATGACTCCAGTTTCAGTTCGTGTATGTCGTTTACGTATATTATAAATAACAGCAGTCCCAGAATGCTACCCTGAGGAACGCCGAAGCTAGTTGAGAGTGTTGAACTCATGATATTTCCAATTTTTACGAGTTGTCTTCTATTTGATAAATAGTTCTTAAACCAGTCTAGTGCCACTCCACGGACTCCCAATCTATCAAGTTTGCGTAATAAGATAGGAGTTGAAACCGTGTCAAACGCTTTGGCAAGATCAAAAAATATTCCATAGCAACTAAGGCCATTGTCCAGATGTGATGCAACAATATTTACTAAAATTTGAGCAGCATCTTTAGTTGATTTACCTTTCCTGAACCCAAATTGTTTATCCGACAACAATCGATTTTGCTCTAAATAAGTCGTCAAACGTTTGTTTACTAGTTTTTCCAGCAGTTTTGAAAAGTTGCTCAAAAGTGAAATAGGTCTGTAATTGCCGTAGTCATCTCCCGAGCCATCCTTGAGAATAGGTGTGACAGCAGCAATTTTCCACACATCAGGAAAACGACCAGAACCGAGACTGAGATTAAATATATGAGTTAACGGGGTTACTATGTAGGATTTAGCATGTTTGATAAAGATGTTAGAAAAACCATCCAAACCTTGGTGCACTGTCAGTTTTAAGGCAAGATATTAACTCTTTCACTTCCGAGGGATCTGTGGGAGAGAGAAAAAATGAATTTACTGGCCCTACTGTGCTGTTTATTTTGGCCGCTAGGCTCACTTCTGTTTCCTTTACTATGTTTTCTAGCTATAGTTGACAAAATGTTAGTAAATATTTCTGTAGCCTGGTTGACTTCATTTTCTTTTAAAACTATTGACCAATCTGTGCATCTTGCATCATCTAAAACTTTTTCAAAATCAATTTTAGTTTTATACCTCTGCGGTTTATTTTTAACTCTCAGATTCGCGAGTCCCATGATCACTAAATTATTATCAGTGATATCGGTTTCACACACCACACCTAATGCCGTACACCTTGATTTCAAAAATATGTGATCTAGACAAGAATCAAACCTGGTAGGTAAGGATATTGCTGGTTCCAAGCCATATTCTGCCGTCGTAAATAATTATTGGATACAATATTAATTTTCTTTAAATCCTTTGATAAAATATCTATGTTTATGTCGCCCGTCAAAATTATAGTTGAGTTATTTTGGATAGATTCCAAAAGCTTCTGTAGAGAATTTATGAAAATGCTCGTATCACTAAATGACGGGGAACGGTAGACACCCAGTACCGCCATCTTTTGGTCAGGTATGTTAATAAGTAAGCTACATGCATCTTCAAGTTGTGGTTCCGTAACAGTTACGTCCCAGCAATCCCTCACATACACAACCACACCCCCGCTCTGATTCTGATTGTGCTGCGTGTGAAAAGATGTATACCCAGGTATGTTTCCTATGAGCGTACTGGGGTTGAGCCAGCATTCTGTAAGTACCATCACGTCACAACTAATATCGAGACGATGCAGCGCCACAAAAAAAGAATTGAAATTTTTGCTAATACTATTAGGATACTGATTAGAAAGGACACACATACGAAAAGGTCACAATGTAAGTTTATAAAAAATCATAACATACTACTCAAAATTATGTATCAGGCAACCCTATATTGTGCTAGCGATACAATTTTCCTGCATCTATTGTTATATTAATTTTAAAAAGTTTAAATAAACTCAGGCAGAATGAAATGAACATTGCTGATTGCAACAATTTCACTATTTTTTTACGTATCTTCACACCCATATCCCGAGGTAGTCAGAGTCACAACCAGTGTACTATAACTATACTCTCAATTTTGTTTTATATGGCAAACTTATTGCCAAACTTGCACTTATCCAATTTCGTACGACGTTGTTTTTGTTAGATAATTAAAATAAATACAAATTGAGTAGCCCGAACTGGGAATTGAACTTCCCGGTACGTTTTCTATACTTCTTACCTCTGTCTATGTATCTATGTACTTCGAAATTCGAATAAACGAATTTTAGAAATTTTTTGTCACAAACTAAACGGTCGGTTTAAATCGAAACTTCACATACATAAGGAAGCAGTAATAAAATATTTTGAGGGTGGGATACAACACACTAATCAATGATCAGAAACTTCGGGATCTGGTGGAAAATAAAAAAATATTCCTTTTTTGGCGTTTTCGTCACGTGCGCTGCGTAAATGGCTATGGGGCAAAATTGTTCACCTTTAACAAATATGTTAAAAATGACACATATATTATCTCTTATTTATCATCATATCTTTTAATGTTGACTTACATCTTTAAATTTCAATGAATATCATAGTTTTAAAAGAACCCTGCAACAAAATTATAAACCACGCGCGTGAACCGTGTTCGATTATCGAGTCATGTAACCCAAACTGTTATTTTTCAATCCAATGAAAACAACGTTTCCTGGAATAGAATAAAGCCTAGGTTCGCCACCTATCTCATTATGGAATTAACTTCAGTGGGTCCAATCGTGGTTCCCTGGTTGTTTTATTAACAACCTCCTCGAGGATACAGGAGTAAAACTTTACTTTTCAGTGTGAATTATCCGCTATACATTTCTCACAATTATCTACATCTTAATATATATATAAATCTCCTGTCACGATGTTTGTCCGCGATGGACTCCTAAACTACTTAACCGATTTCAATGAAATTTGCACAACGTGTGCATTTTGATCCAACTTGAGATATAGGATAGCTTAGATCTCACTTTTATGATAAAAAAATTACCCTCCGAGCGAAGCTGGGACAGGCAGCTAGTACATATTATATAAAAATCAATGCCACTTTTCGTTGTAATTTTATAAGTAAAGAACGGGCCCACGTATAGAAACCAAATATTTAGGCTTTGTTCTGACTATTTAGTAGATGGTTTATGTGAAGGTTGCATAAAATCGGACAAGCTTTTCGTTTTTCGCGTTCTTCATTTATTACATTTCTTGTAACAAATGAATTCAATAAATGGCGGATCATTTTGTTAATGGGTATTTATCTGTCAAATTGAAACTTTTTTTCAGATGGGGATTGTGCTGTCATATTGAAAGGTTTTCAGTTGTTATTTTCTTTTTGTTTTGTTGCGTTTTTTTTTGTGTTATGTCATTCATGCAGTCATGTACACGTAGCGAAGCACGTACCGGGCCGCTAGTAGGTTATAGCCATGGTTATCTCTAACACGAATGTTCACGGATTAACAGCGTTTGATTGGAACAATATTAGCTTTACATCGCGAATGGATTCATTGAATAAACATTTCACTAGTTTTTAGGATTTCATGAAATTGACACAATCGTTTGCTGGCAATCTGGTGATATTGGGTACTGGATTATTTTACTGATAAAGGTCTCAGCACACATATGAACTCGGAAAGGGATCGTCAGAGTATGATATCACCATACCATATTATGGTACCACCAAAACAACTATTCCTGACGCTAATAGTATTCACATTATTGTGCTCCTCATAGACTACCGAGCAGTCTAAACTACGATAGTAGCCTAATTTCTCAACCTCATACTGGCAACGCATCGTTAAAATCTTGAATAGGTAACTTGCTTTTGCTACCATCAGGGAACACTGCTTTATAAGTTTACCCTCACTAGCACCGTGACATTCTACAAGGTAGTAGAGTTTCGCAGCGACTCGCCCGGATTGGTACCACCGCCTTATCTATTCCTGCCGCCACAAAGTCAGTGCTTGCCGTTAACGTATTTCAGTTTGAAGGATAAGCTCGGCTACCTTACTTTTGTTTTAGGTCTAACATCCCGGCCTCATGTTGGCAACGCACCATTACCACCTGTGGTGTCTATAGGCAGCTTGAAATTTTTACCATCAGGAAATCCGTGTGCTTGTTGGCCTTCCAATATCATAAAAAAAAGAAAAAGAAAAAATGGGCTATACCTAATTGTGCTATTTAGCCAACTAGCACTGAACGCGTTACTGACGCTCGCGCTGTGAGGGTAGGAATATGTAAGCAATGGTAAGAATCCGGGCTAGCTGATGCACTACATTCTACCTGGGTATGAATGATTTTAAAAGAAAGGCGAAATGCCATTACATATATCACAAATACAGAAACAATTAAACTAAAATAAATGGGCATTAAGTTCTATATCAGGGGTGGGCAAATTCTTTTGACCTCGGGCCGGTAAATTAAAATTAATCTTAAGGCGGGCCAGTTAATTAAAACACCTAAAAATAGCAGTAAGTGTTACGATTATTAAACGTTGTATAAAGATAACATAAGACATAAGAAAATCTGTTTATGAAGTCTTAACGTATGAAATACGCAACATGTATATTTAAAGTATCGATTCAGTATCTTAATTGTTCAAATTTGAATAGTCTTTAAACATTTCGACCATTATTTTTTTAAGGAGATTTATTAAAAAAAAAAATATCGGCGG
>NJDD01000813.1:122808-148079 GCA_002245505.1 Calephelis nemesis
CCCGCCACAATTTGCCCACCACTGCTCTATATGTAAGGTCTTTCCAAATGAATGCTCGAAATTGTGACTGGATATTCAGCAACTTAAACCAAAGAGAAAAAACAAATGAAAAAAGACTTAAAATAAGTAGATTATAGCGCTTTTAATATTCCATATTATTTTATTTGCTTAAGTACAATTACCCACGCGCGATGTATGCACATCAGCTGAGAGAACGGGCATTTTAGCCAGTTTATATTATTCTTATTTTTATTTATGATTTTTTACATTTTCAGATACGGATGCTGAGTCCCTAGTTTATATATCCTTAACTGAATCGAGAAAGTATTGTACATCTACCTATCCCTACCTAGCTACCTACCTATCCCACAAGGGAATTGGTATTACAATGTGTATGTTTAAGTTGGTACCTATACTTAATTGACATTTATACAAATTTAAGCTTTTTTATTCACATTATAGAAAACACACTATTATGTAGATACATTGCACGTTATTGCGTTGGAGTGAGACGACCCCATTACGTCCTAGTGCTACGTCCACTGTAACAGTACACAATAATAATTGTGTTCCAGTAGAGAACGTGGCTATTAAATTTACTTCTAGTGTCAATATCCTAGCCTTAAGTCACACGGCATTTCAAATCATATACATCTATAGACGACGTGTCTTTATTATGTTTATGAAAACGATTCCAATAAATATAACACTAAAATTTAAGAAAAGCTGTAGCCCTCGACAAACCTACATAATATAATTTAACTAAGAACCATATCAATTACATCACATATCAAACGACTAAATCGCATCGCAATCGGTCCATCATATTAAAAGTAATGATGCCACAGACAGACACACTCAGAGAAACATCAAACTTACTACACCCCTCTCTTTACATATGGTAAAAATCAACAAACCTGTAAATGACATCTTCATAAAACCTCAACAAAGCGATATCCCCTTGTAATGTATAAGGGTCGAATAGCTTATGTATGAGCAAGAATACCACAGTGAAGATAGTTGTGCCTCTGTCCGAGTAGTTTTCTCCCACCACCACCCCCAATTCATAAATAGGAACTCTAAAACATATAAAACAACTAGATCAATACAAATATTTCTGTTACAAATTTTATGTAGCTAACAACAAATTAAATTACCTACTTTGAAGTACAGTGCACGTCATATACAAGTATATTGTTACTACTTGCTATGATAATTTTAAAAATAAACACAAAACACAAAAAACAACTCCAATTTCAAGGTCAAAATATCTAAGTATACCAAAAGTATGTAGTATTAAATATAACATAAAAACCAATTATCAGATATTAATCAAATTTATTTAGGGGCAACCTAAAAATTTGGCCAAAAACTGGATTCGTTATCGAATTTGTTCGTTCTGTAAAATCTCTTAACAAACATACAAAGAAACACTGCTAGCCTCCTTTTTTTGAGGTCGGTTAATTATAGTGACAAAACGTAAAATTATGTTTCATTGACTAATATAACCTACTTGACAAGATAAATTATATCTGTATAGGTACCTACGCTGCTCATTATATTACTTTTTTCTTTTTTTATCTACAAGGCAATGATGCGTGTTAGAGGTACCTCAAAATTACAATTAATTCGTAATTAATTATATGTCTTGGAATCATGACCCACCTTACCAAAAAATAACCATTAAATTTTATTAATCAAAGTAATATTGACCGCCTTATATAATTTGTAATTAAGTTACAAATTTGTATTTAAAATGTAGGCTTAGTGACTAATTAAAAGACAATAAGCGTCTCTAAGCGGCTATTATTGTTTCTAAATTCTAAAATAGATAATGTTCGATTGATGAGCATCTTAGGTAAAAATATCACTATAACACATTTCACCATCACTGAGTTTAAGTAAAAAAACTTAAAGTTGACAAAAGCCTAAAAATGAAAATTATAAATCCTACAACCTTTACGATTACTAGCTGACCCGGCGAGCTTAATACTGCTTCAATCATAATTTTAGACCCAACTATATTTTCTAGACCCAACAACAGAAATGTCAAAATGTCAAACCGTCAAACAACAACAAAAAATAACCAACACAGTCTTACCGTTAGGCGACACACACATTACTAGAAAAACGTTGACTGAAATACATTGCTCTATCATTAAGGGCCACTTGCACGCTTCTGGGTTAACTTTAACAATTGGTTAAACTGTCAAGTATAAAGCAATTTAACCCTAGTTAGAAGCAGAGTTAAATACTTAACCCAGGAACGCGCAAGTGACTCTAAGAAACAAAATAACTTAAAATGTATGCTTTTTTGTTCCCAACTGTACATCATCAGTATTCAGAGTGAAAATTCGTTCGGTTTGTTAGTTTTCAACTATCGAGAGCGTTTTCCATATACTCGAACTCAGACTACTATGTAATCAAACTTACTTGTTTGATTTATATGTACACTTCCTGACGAATCGATTTCAGTAAGTGGGATAAAATATTTGCTAGACAAACAGAAACGAAGCCTCAATATTTTTAACCGATTACAAAAAAGGGGTCACCAATTTGAATATATATATTTTATGTTTCTTACACGATTGCTTGGCAATAACAAACCGAATTTTGATAGTTTTTTTTAAATAAGTACGTCATGATTTCTAAGTGGTTCCACATAACCGCCTCGTTGCTCGAGTGGCTAGCCTACACGCCTAACCACACTGACCAACCGCAGTAACCGCAGTTTAAATGGTTACTCATAAAACCCGACATCAATTATTAAATATGTTCTTGACTTGAATAATGACTTCTAAGTACACGTCTAACTCCACCGACCGATCGCGATGCTCTGATTCGATTCCTGATAGGTAAGACATTTGTGTGATAAACATTTAGATGTCTGCATCTCCGGGTCAGGGTTTTTATCAAATTTATACTTGTATTTATTTAATCCACACTTATATTGTAAATGCGAAAGTAACTCTGTCTGTCTGTCTGTTTGTTACGCTTTCAAGCCTAAACCAGTGAACCGATTTTAATGAAATTTGGTACAGAGATTGAATAGAACAACATAGGCTACTTTTTATTCCAAAAAAATAGGGGAGAATGGGTAAAAAGAGGGGATGAATATTCATATGGAAATTCATCATTTTTAAAGCTGTAACATTGAATCTTTGTATTTAGACACTTTATGATAAACGAAAGAACATAGGCTCCTTTTTATCGCAAAAGATGGGGGAGAATGGGTAAAAAGAGGGGATGACTGTTCATATGCATATTCGTCATTTTTAAAGCTGTAATAGTGAAACTTTGTATTTAGACACTTTATGATGAACGAAAGAACATAGGCTACTTTTTATCACTAAAAAATGAGGGAGAATGGGTAAAAAGGGGTGATGAATGTTCATTTGGAAAATCGTTTAGCTAGCTAGCGAAAAGCAGCTAAGCCGCTAAAGTCTCTGTTATTGTGCAATTCTGATGAATCTCGAAAATTTTTAAGCAATATGCGCAAAAGCAATAATTGTTTTTAAATGACGTCGTTTAGAGTAGGAAGACACATCATTATACCTGGATGTACTCCCACATTTTTCTGTGCAAGGTCAAATTTATCACAGAATCTGTTCTTATTAATATAAAAAAGCTGAAGAGTTTAATTTTGTTGCTACAATTTCTAAATGTGAGTTTCTGAAGATATCCCCAAAGGGTTAGTTCTGCCTAACTGCATAACCAGAGTGCTCACGACTAGCCGAAGACATTAAGTCCAATGTGGTAGATAACAATCCTGTAGCCAACCGGGCACTCATCCAATACCGGGCAAGTGGCAACGTTATACTTTAAGTAGAAAATTGAAACTTCACAATGTCTATTTGTTTTTTTTTTGTTGCCGGACCAGAGATCGAACCCAAGATCTCAAGAAGTCATTTCGAAGACGGACGGTTAGACCTCAGAGATGATATGTATATTTCTAAAATTTCGAAAAAAAATCTGTAAGAGGTTTCCATAACTTGATATATAGTTTAATTTCACAGGAATTGCCGAAGTGCTGATAAAACTGTAGAGAATATTGAAAAAAATAATACTTGCCAAGTATAGGGTTAAGGAATCGTGATAGCATTTTTTATGACATTGGAAGGCAAACAAGCAGACGGATTTCCTGATGATACTAAATTTACGTCGCCTAAAGACACCAAAGATGGTAATGGTGCGCTGCCAACCTGAGACTGGGATGTTAGGTCTACGAACCGGAATACGTCAACGGCGAGCATTAACGTTACGGCAGGAATATGTAAGGCGGTGGTACCAATCCGGGCAAGTCACTGCGAAACACTACCACCTAGTAAAATATATCGGTACTCACTTGTATACAGGGTGAGCAACTGTAATAGCTAGGTTTTTGGAAAGTAGAGTTCCGGTCAAATAATGGGCTGTGTTTCTGCGAATACTGACAACGTAGGGATGTTCCCGGACGTACACTCGGTAACCTCGGAATACCTGAAACAGATTTAATTAATCCCTGCCAAATCCTCCTGACAGTTTTCATTCCGCTCGCACTTGACGGGTTTCGAGGAAATATAGATTTGAGAGAAGACTCAAATAAAACTAAACAGTAGTGCCTCTCTGCACAAAAAGTGCAAACAAGTATACCTAAATATACCTGCACAATTTATACAAATTAAATCTAACAATTTAGCTACCAACTTACCCGATAGTTGATGGCCGAAATTTACGCCGACTAGACACACCATAAGTGGTAATTATGCGGAATAGGTAAGAAGGTGGTACCAATCCGGGCGAGTCGCTGCGAATCTCTAGCACCTAGTCATATGTCACGGTGTTGGTGACGGTAAGGCAATGCGCGTCTTTTACGAACTGCCGGGCTAAAAGGCTGATGGTCTAATTCTGCAAAGGAGCCCAGACCAACACGGGGACATTTCCCTTACGTTTTATATCAAAATAGATACTAGCTGACCCAGCAAACTTCGTATCGCTTCGCTTGACATTAAGGCTTCGACAGTAGCGCAGTCTGTGAAACGTGAAACATTCCAAAATCAACAACTACTCATTGAAAAGGTATCTTCACGCCCACATCCCCGAAGCGGTAGGCAGAGGCACAACCAGGGCACCCACGACTAATCGAAGACACTAAGTCCCACAATGTGATAGGTGGCAAGCCTATCGCCAACCGGGCACATTTCCAATCCCGACCAACATTTTTTTTTATTAGAAAATTGGAAAAATCCAATTTTCTTTTTGTTGGCCGACCCGGGATTCGAACAAGAAACCTCATGCAGTCAAGTCCAACACCCGGACCGCTAGACCACAGAGGCGAAAAAATAATTAAAAACATTTTCCAGGAGACCAAATTGTGAATATAAACCATTTTTGAATTCCTTTGAATACACACAAATAATTTTTTTAAAATCCATCCAGTCGTGTAGAAGGAGTTCAGTGACAAACACACGAACACAAGAATCATATATAAAAATAGAACCAATTAAGTTGGTACTTTTACTTAAATTTAAGAGCTTTCCAAATTGTGAATTGATAAAGAATACTGAAGTAGCAAATACGTTTTCTTATTTTCTTATCTATTTCGACGTAGGCGACTAATCCCTAAGGATAACCGGATTTTCGTTTAATTTTCTAAACAAGACCCCTTTTCATTTACGCACTTTACATTTAACCCTCCGATGCGATGTTAAAGAGTACACAAAAGATAATTATGCGTAAAGTTTAAGTACTCTTGTTCAACATGACTTCTTGCCAGTTTGAAATGAGTTTGAAGTCTATTAACAATATAATATAACTACATTATAACCTAGATATTGCCCGCGGTAGCGCCCGGGTTAACTGTTATTTAAAGTTTAAATATAAGGTCAAAAATTAGCCTTTCAACTGTGATGTTGGAAAGGGTCAAAAGGGTAACGAATAGTGAGCGACTACCCACCTATTTATGCAAATTTGGTGCCTCTAATCAGCGTGAATTTCTTACCATCAGAAAATTCAACTAAAACCAAGCGATTGGGTATTACTGAGGAATCGCACAAATTTTTTTTTCATTTGTATATTAAAAAATGATGGGATTGTATATGTGCCCGGTTGAATATAGTAAAAGGTATAACTTTGGCTAGTCGTGGGTGCGCTGGTTGTACCTTTGCCTACATTTTCCGGTATAATATAGGCATAAAGATACCAATACATTTACTTCAACGTGGACTTTTAAGGGTTAATCAATAAGCTTAAATTGAGATGTTAAAAAATAAAATTAATCCTAATTCAATGAACAGAAAAGATTTCTTTTCAATCGTAGCAAAATTGAAAATAATCATCTTCGATAAATATGTTGCTCTAATTTCAATATAAATTTGCGAAGTAAAAAACATTTCTGGTTCCTGATTGATTTTTTTATCCTCGATAGCGTGAAGATAAATACGAATACTATACTTCTTTAGAAATAAATAAAATTGGAGTGTCTGTTTGCAATATTAAAATAACCGCTTTTTCCTACATACGTAAGATACGTACAAAAAATATAGACGGTACATATCAAAAAATGTTTTACGAATTCTGTCGGTCTGTTTGTTCCGGCTCATCTCTAATATGGTTGGACCGATTTTGATGGGACGTTCACTGGCGGGTAACTGATGCAATTTAGGCTAAAAGTTAATTTACTAAATAACATTTTTTTTTAATTCTAACAAAAACACAAAATTCTCTCTGTCTGTTTGTTACGGCTTAAATCTGTTTCCAATAGAAATAACAGGTACTCTCGCTTATATTTAAGTACTTACATATTTTCACACCAAGTCTTTCAGGGTAGGCAGAGAATATCGAGTGCCAAATCTCTCGATCCTGGCAAATCTGTCTGGCTTCCTGAACATTCAGTACCCTTTTCATACAAACACGCTGGTTTCGGAAACTTGTGACCCGAGCGATTTAATCGTGGAATGTCATACTTGGTCTCCCCGGGTACCTATATCTATCCACATTCGCATTGTATATCTATTTTGTCAATCTTTCATTTGTCATTCTTTCCAATTGTCCGAAACAGTGGAGCGTGCCCTTTCTTATTTTGACACTAACACTTTTCTTTCGATCCCACTCTTTCTCGGATCTCATTGCTACTAACGCGGTCAGCGAGCGTAACACCACAGATATTCCTTAGTACTCTCATTTCGACCGCGTTTATCCTACTCTCATGCCTTTTCTGACATACTTACCCAGCTCTCGCTTCGATACAACCTTCCTTATCACGAAAACCGTTAAAAATATAATGCCACAGATAGTCACACACAGACTTATAACACCTCTTCTTCCATCTGGGGTTCAAAAACAAACTAAGTATTTTTTAATACCAGTGTTTTGTATAACTCTACTTCTTATTTGCCTCCATTAACAGGAAGTTCTCGATCCGACTGTACAATTTTTAAAATATAAAAAGTATCTTCACTGCCATATCTCCAATGGCAGAGGCACAACCAAGGCACTAAGTCACACAATGTGATAGGTGGCAAGCCTATCGCCAACCGGGCCATATCCAATACCGGTCAACTTTATTTTTATTAGAAAATTGAAAATATACATTTTACCATTTTTTTTGTTGCCCGACCCGGGATCAATCCCTGGGCCTCAAGAACTCAAGTCCGATGCCGGACCGCTAGATCACACAAAGACTTTGATTTAAACATACGTTATGCGTTACAAAACAATTTTGATGATTTTTTTTTACAAAGATAGGTATTATGATCTGACTAGTGGTTTTTGAGTTACATTTAATAATGTTTAAATTTTTATGCATTATTAATGAATATAGCATTATCTTCACGCTTATACCCCTGAAGAGTTATGCAGAAGCACATCCAGCACACCCATAACTAGCCGAAGACACAAAGTCCCACAATGTGATAGGTGGCAAGCCTATCGCCAACCGGGCACATATCCAATCCCGAGAAACATTTTTTTATTTGAAAATTGGAAAAAACACATTTTTACTTTTTGTTGCCCGGGAATCGAACCCAAAACCTCATGAAGTCAACTCCAACACCTGGACCGCTAGACCACAGAGGCGATTAATATACCTGACTAAAAATAACTAGTGGGATGTTGATAAAATTTATGTAAGACAATCCCGTAATTAATTTTCTCCGCGTTGATCCGGGCTCCTTTGCAGAATAGACCATCTGCCTTCCTGCCAGGCAGCTCGTAAAAGGCGAGCATAGGCTTATCGTCACTAATTCCGTGACATCTGGCTAGGTGGTAGAGTTTCGAAATGACTCACCCGGATCGGTACCACTGCCTTACCTATTCCTGCCACCATAACGTCATGACGTGTCCGGTTTTGAGGGTAAGGTAGCCGGTAAACTTACTTTTTCTCGAGGTCTAACATCCCGGCCTCAGGTTGGCAACGCACCATTACCACCTTTGGTGTTTCTAGGCGGCGTGAATTTCTTACCATTAGGCAATCCGTTTGCTTGTTTGCCTTTCAAAATCATAAAAAAATTAAAAAAAAACAATTCGAGATTTGGCAAAGAAATAATTGAAGTCGAGTTTTTGCACTTTTACTGCTCTTAAACACTAGGGATATTTGTTTCGCTGGTTTTCGAAATCATAAAAGAAGTCGTCTTACCTTCCTGTTAAGTATAGGTATATCACCGGTGTCCGGATAACCTTTTATATCAAACAACACATCGCTGTAGTTTTGATTCTCATTCACCAGATAGTTTTTATTCCCATCGTCCTCTTGACTAGAATGGCCCAATAAGGAGAAAACTACAAAAAATATTAGACATAAGGTCCTTCAAATATAGGTGTAAAAATTTTAAGACAATGTTTGTTTGTTTGTTTAGTAATATTTGTAAATATCGTGATCAAGCGGTTCGGTTGTTGGACTTGACTGCCTGAGGTCCCGGATTCGAATCCCGGGTCGGGCAACAAAAAATAAAATCGGGTTTTTCCAATTTTTTAATAAAAAAGCGTTGCTTGGGGTTGTAAATAAGCTTGGTTGGCGATAGGCTTGCCACCTATCACATTGTGGGACTTAGTGTCTTCGGCTAGGCGTGGGTGCCCTGGATGTGTCTCTGCCTACCTCTTCGAACCTGGGACCGGACGCCGGTTTTTAGACCAACTACCTTTTCGTCTATGAGATTAGAAGAGAAGAGCATGTAAAATGGATCTTCCCTTCAAGACAACTTGTGGTAGAGTGCTATGCTTGTCCTTGTACTTCGTACTTGTCCGGGTACTAAAACCCTGTGCTTGAAATTTTTCATTATTATTTTTTTGCTCCATATTTTCCTGTTTGTAACTGAGACTTATCCAAGATATCGTTAAAATTGGTACCATAGGTCTTAAGGTCTTAGCAAACACAATTTACGACTTTTTTTGTAATATATTGATTTTAATTTGAACTGAGCAATTTTGTACATTTTAAAATCGTATTAAAGGGCATCCGTTACTTACGTGAGGTCTACAAATGTGAGAAGGATCCATGCAAATCTCACTTAATTTTACGTTGGAAGTTTTTTACAAAATCACGATTAAATGGTATTAGGTCTTTTTATGCTCAAATCTTGCATTGTTTTTTACCAAACGCGAAAAAGGTGATGAAGTTAATTTTTATTTTATATTTAAGAGGTTTTGCGGTCGTTACTTTACGTCTGTGTTAACTGTGACTAGCCTACTTTAACGGAAATCTTAGATACTAGTCTTAAATAAAATATTGAGCAAACAGTTTTTTTTATAATATATAGTAATAGACGTAAATTCGCCATTACACAAATAGCTGCACTCAGAAGGGTCCATTATATTTTAATCAATCATTAAGTTGACATTTCCTGTACAAAATGTTGTCTTAATGAGAGATGATAATTAACGTTTCCAAGTGGGCAAACAATAAACATTGGAACTTCTTTCGTGAGATTTGAGGATCAGGCTGAGGTAAGTTACGCCAAATCTCACGATACAGGGGTGGGGGTAACCACGGCATCTCACTAAGGGTATGTGATGTGAAGTAAGATCTAGTGCAAAAAAAGTTGTAGGAAAATTACTGTGAAGCCTCACGAAATGAAGGGTCGCACCATAATTAGCTAATTCATTTAATAATATAAGCTCTGTGTAAGCAAATTAGCACATACTTAATTAATCTCTGGCCAATTTAGTCCCAAAGCGAAGATAATTAAGCTACAATTAAATTGGCTTTTGATGGCTGCTTTCACCGATTTCAATATAACTATACCTGGTTAACAAAGTTAGAATAGAATAATTTAACTAATTTGCGTGCACATAGAATATAAATTAACAATGAGATCAAAAACCACTTGTCTGATTTTGATGAAATTTATATGAGATCATTAGGAAAAATAACCATCAAAATCCATTCCCTATGGACAGAATAAATCAGTGTTTCAGCATTCGTTAATGTTCAACTGTTAGGTCTGACATATTATGTTCAAAAGTGAAATAAATTCCCATAGACCATAGTCATATTATATCAATTCTGATGCTTACAAAAGAGCAATGCTTACAAAACAAATGAGCTGATGATCTAGATCGCTTAGACATGTCTCCATAAAGTATAGCTAAAACCCATCTCGATCACGTCAGCTTTTAATTAAAAAAGCGCATAAAAGTTCGTTCATCCGCTGAAGAGATACGATGCCACAGACAAACACACAGGTACGTCAAACATACGTGTATAACAACCTTTGTTTTGCATTATACTTTCCATTGACCAAATTGACCAAAGAAAATGGAAATCTTTTAATGAAATAAATAAAAAGGGAAGGTAAATAAATAAATATCCCAGGACAAGTTACACAAATTGAATCCAACCCCAAAGAAAGCAAATTACATGCTTGTATTACGGGTGTATCAACGACACTAATACATAGAAATACTTAAATAGATGCTAGAGTAAAAATAATAAACACTCAGACGCGGATATGCAGACATCTAAATGTTCATCACACAAATGCCTGCCCCCGTCGGGAATCGAACCCGAGCCTCGCGGTTGATCGCGAATTATAGAGTTTCGCAGCGACTCTCCTGGATTGGTACCACCGCCATACCTAATCCTGCCGCCAAAACGTCATGACGAGTTCCGGTTCGGGGGTAAGGTAGCCGGTAAACTTACTTTTGCTCGAGGTCTAACATCCCAGCCTCAGGTTGCCAACGCACCATTACCTTTGGTATCTCTAGGTGACGTGAATTTCTTACCATCAGAAAATCCGTCTCCTTGTTTGCCTATCATAAAAAAACAGCAAATACAAAACAAGTCATTTGACAGATATTTGATGTACACTTTACTTGGTGATCATCACTAAAAAGATACAGAATCAGGGAGCGGATCCGGAAATGCAGACACCTAAATGTTCATCACACAAATGCCTGCCCCCGTCGGGGATCGAACCCGAGCCTCACGGTTGGTCTGTGTAGTTAGGCGTGTCGTCCCTCGCATTACTAACTGTCCTAACTCATTAATTCGGCAATTTGAGTTAGGACTTAGAACTATCAATATCTTCCTGAATTCGTTATCTATGATTTTCTCTAACTCACGTAATTGTACGAACATTGGTTCTTCAGTTATTGACGTTTCTGTAAAGTAAAAATAGAAACGAAATTTAAAATGACCAAACTGAAAAAGTATGGTTTCTCCAAACTGTCGAAACTGAGATAAGAGAGTTAGTCATGCGAGGGACGGTGTATCTAGCCACTCACCCAACGAGGCGAATTATCCCATCTTCCTTACACCTCGAAACAATGACGCCCGTTTGTTTGGAAGCTACATCGGAATTGTTAGTTACATTATTGTTACTTGTAACTATTGCAGGATAAAAGCTTATGCCAAATTTATAACTAAACAAAACTTTTTGTAAAGTTCATAGAATTGCAAATATAAGCTTACTATCGTGTATAGAAATATTAAATGAAAATAAGGTTTCCATTTATTCCCAACAAACAAAGGGAATGGTCGGGTTTTAAATAAATTTTAACATAGAGATTAAATTCATATTCTATATAAATACAATGTTTACATCGTGGAAATGAAATTGATACAATTTCCACATAATTAATTAATTTACTAATTGGCATATCCCTATACAACGAAGTAGTTTTTGTTACATTACATTTATACCTAGAGAGGTGGTGGACTGATTTAAATGACAGATTAGATAGATTAAAGGATTCGTCTCTTCAATAATAAACCTATACATCATAATACATCTATCTGTTTCTATCTTAGATGTCTTCTTAGATGTTCTTATCTTAGATGTTCTGATATATCTGTTTCTATCTTAGATGTGTTAACAAATAAAACATATTTAATAATAGTACAATCTGAATAACAGGACAACTATTGTTAGGGCTTTTTTTTCGAAATGTCTTCTGTTGTGTACGTCTATAGACTTTTACTCGTATAACGTAACCGGGCTAGTGGGCGAGCAGAGTGCTCAGACAGAGATTGAATTTTGGGTGGGGCCTGTGACCCCCCTCCCCAAGGGTGTCTCCTGTGAGACCGTACCTCGGCTTTAGGGCCAGGCCACAACACCATCGCTATATCGACTCAATAAAATTTTTCATCTGTATTCATAATTGTCAGTAATTGATGCACATAGGATTTTTCTTTTCCGTTTCGTATTCTTAATACATCTTAACGCAAGTAAAAGTATAACGCGCAATGCGGTCCATGTCTTACTAGACACTGAACCGTTGGTTACCTACGATGTCGACGTCCGATGAAATTTTTGCGTTGCGACATCGCATCGAATTACTGTGCGACGTCGATTTTGCGATGCGACGTCGCAACGCAGTGATGTGGCCTGGCCCTTAGTCCGGGCTCCTTTGCAGAATAGACTGCCTTACCTTAAACCCAAAGTAAGCAAATCATATGTTAGTGTTAGGGGTAGACGATTCTGATATGTGGAAGTACTTTAATATGTACCAGAATAAATTTAATACACCCAGACCCGGAATGCAGATTTTCAAAGAAAAGAGATACTTTATTGTAAAAAAGTCCTAGATTTTCAGCCTTGTTATAGGCAAGTTGAAACGGTTAAAACCAAGATAGTGCAAAAAGCGTGCAATAACTCACTCGATCAGAAATAATGTCTAAAAAATGTGCTAAGACTGTTTTTAAACATCATAATAATGTTATAAATTTGAAAGTTTCTTTGTTTGGATGTTTCTCAATGTCAATTTCAACTTTCAATTACGCAGAAACTACTTAACGGATTTTGATGAAATTTGGTATACAGACAGGGTATGAGCTGACTTGGGTGATAGAATACTTTTTTATCCCGATTAAATGCTCCGTTGGGAATTCTCTCCGGTGGAAAGCTAGTCACTACAAACGAGTAGTATAAAACAAAGTCGCTTCCTCTGTCCCTTTGTGTGCTTAAATCTTTAAAAATTCGCTACGTTTTTGATGCGTTTTTTTAACAGATAAAATATTTGATGTGAAAAGTTTATATGTATGGTCGCCCGTTGGTCGATATTAGACCATAATACATTTTAATTTCTTGTTGATAAGAACGCCATCTTCATTTCTCTAGACCAACTACTTTGTTTCCAAACTGTATATTGCGCCATCTTTGATCTTTTACCGTTCGCTATTATCAATGAACATGTAGATGTCTGCATTTCCGGGTCTGGGTCTTTATTAAATTTATTCTGGTATCTATCTAAGTATTTCTATGTACTAGAATCGTTGACTAGCACCCATAACACAAGCATATAAATTGCTTACTTTGGGGTTAGATTCCATTCGTGTAACTTGTCAAGGGATATTTATTTTATTTATTATATATTAATATATTTGTTTGTGTGTGTCAAATGCATGGTAGTGTGGGTAACGTTTTATTTATTGATTCAATGTACTTTATAAGTATTATTATTGAAAAATATTAACGTTCTGCACTTCTCCTACACATAAACTATAAGTGTGCCAAAAAAGAGGTCCAAAGTTTTTGCTTCACGTAATAATATATAGGTATTTCATAACCGTGCAAAGCCGAGGCGGGCCGCTAGTAAATAAAAAAGTGATACACGGTTTGTTTATAGCATTGTGCTAAAACTGTTTCGCCCCAATTTCGTAGACATCATTTCAGATCGAATGGATCATGTCAGTGTATTTTGGGGCCACTCAATTTTCACCGTTTCCAACTAATCGAATCGTCTAAACCAGCTGTGACATAAATAAACGAGACCAATATGACGAAAATTTGTTAAAAGCTGACCTTCATTTATATTGTGTAATGTCGTATTCTACATGTTGGTTATACGTGTATATATCCCCAATTAACAAATATTAAGATTTTATTATTTGTTTTTTATTTCTATGGTATGGGAAGGCAAACAAGCGGACGGATTTCCTGATGGTTATACTGATGGATTTCCTGATTTCGTTGCTTAGGATTAGATATATGCCCAGGTGGGGAAAGACTTGCCACCTATCACATTATGGGGCGTGCTTTCGGTTAGTATTGGGTGCCCTGGTTGTATTTATTTATTTGTAATAATCGGAAGATGGAAACAAAGTTTCCTCCTAGATTACCGTTGTGGTTTGCAACCATCTGGAACGACTTTAAAATACATAGAACTACATATGACATATAATACGTTTTCATTTTCACTTCAAAATTTCATGTTTCATATTACAGAGTTGTGTAAAAGTTTTGTAATATTTTTAAATTCTGGGTACCTCAAATTTCATGAGGTTGATATCGGTAGATGTTCTGTCTGTGTCTCTATCTACTTTTTAGTAGCAAAGATATTTACTTACTCTTTTCATAAATGAGTGATTGTACTAGTAAAATAAATTAGTTTTTTTTTTATGTAATAGGAAGGCAAACAAGCAGACGGATTTCCTGATGGTAAGAAATTCACGCCGCCTAGAGACACCAAAGATGGTAATGGTGCGTTGCCAACCTGAGGTCAGGATGTTAGGCCTCGAGCAAAAGTAAGTTTACCGGCTACCTTACCCTCCGAACCGGAACACGTCATGACGTTATGGCGGCAGGAATAGGTAAGGCGGTGGTACCAATCCAGGCGAGTCGCTGCAAAACTCTACCACCTAGAGTACACTAATATTTAACACCAGGGGGCGAAAGTGTCATCACATTTGTGAGTGGAACAGACATGGGTAGACCACAATAGAAATACGTCTCATCCATACCTCATATTTTAAATTCTAAAGTCTGTTACGTTTTCACGGCTGCTCACACAGCACGTTGCTGTGCCGTTTCTGATGAAATATGACGTGCATATAGGTAAAGACCACACTTCAAACATATGCTGCTATAAAAAACCTCCCAAACGATGGATGAAACTGTCTGTATGAAAATATATAAAGGCTAAGAACTTAGTAAACATATAGCAAAAAAATTAGCTCATAAACAGAAAAACAATCATCAAAACTATTTCACAAAAACTGACATAAACACAAACTTACAGATACTCAAAATAGTACCTATCACATAAATAACAATTATCAAAATCAAACACAATCAAAATTGAATAGTACAATCTGATAGCAAGCAGACTGATGACAGCTCAGTAATGATGATGATGAATTTAGCTTAGTTTCTCGTAGACTTATAATTATTTACTATTTTAAAATTTAAACTCACATAATATTGTAGTACAGAGTTCAATAAAAGCGACCATTTCAATATTGACGTTAGTATAAAAACTATTAGGCTCCGGTTAACAATAACATATAATTGAATCGGTGAATGTGTTGCTAACCGCACAACTTACGAATGACTAGATGGATTTCGTTATTTATTTTTTAACACCTGACGCAAATCTAGGGGTGTTAAAACTTTAACGTGTCTGTGTGTGGGTTTGCGTGTCTGTGGCATCGTAGCTCTTCAGCAGATGGACGGATTTTGTTGCGGTTTGTTATTTAAAAGCTGACGTCTTCGAGATAATTCTTAAAAAGAACTGTCCTGACATTCAAGGTCATCAGCTCATTTATAAACATAGAAATGGATATTAATCGAACTATGCGTATTTATGTCACTTTTGCACATATGTGAGAACTAATACTACCAATGAAAGTATTAACAAATGTTGGCTAAATATATCTTTGACTAATCGGTGTTCCAACTCTTCCAGGATACAGACGTGAAGTTAATTTCGCGCCACAATTATCGTATTACGCAATCATTATTCCATTATTCCTCATTTAACGCATTTTCCCCTCAAATTAACTCGTTGCACGGTTTCCTTTTTCCCTAAACTCTTCATTTATTAAGGAGCTGCTAACATCTCTCTTTTTGGCTTTATATTGCACTGATTACCAAATTATTCACTAGCTATATGCAGTATATACTTTTCAGCATTTTAGTGATACTTGTCGCAATTCGGCGTCAGAATGTGATGACTCCCGTCTCCCACCAATAGTCAAAAGCGGAACTGGTCCTGAACCTAACCTAACTCCTTGACTAATTGGCTAATGGCTGAATCGTTTTGTTAAAATTTTATATGTATTTTTCTTGCTTCAAAATACCTAGCGCTCCATTAGCAATAATACCTGTAATAACACACTCACATTTCTACATCCGCGGTGTACTGTCCATCCCTGCTATAAGCCCTTGCATACTACGTTTTTTAACGCACTGAAAACGCAGTGATAGAGACATAACTCACTTAGCGATTTTTACCCGTGCCCGCGGCGGTCGCGGTTCTGCGGTTTTATTTCAGAAGTAGTTTTTGTGGTCCCGCAGCCGCCGCGGCTGAAATTATCGTCGCAAACTTGGCGGTTGATAATCGCGCGGCCGGCGGTTACGGTTAAATAATCAGTGCAAATAGAACAAAATGATCGCCCGCCAAGCGATCGCAGAGCGCACGGTAGCAACCCGCGAGGCGACGGGAGATCGCCGCTCGCACGATTTTACGGGCGAGCGGAAGCCGCAAAACAACCGCGGGCGCTGCGGGTGAAAATCGCGTCGTGAAATGTAATCTTACTTTTTGCATCTAAATCTACATTCTATAGAACCTGCGGGCCAGCAACCGCCGCGGGCGCAGGTAAAAACCGCGCCATGAGTTCTGTTAGCGCAACCATTTACCTATTCACACGTTAAAAAAGTGTGGGTTGCAAACGTTGTTCTACTTAGCATTTTGAAAATGCGACTGGTTTTCGGTTAGGTGGTTCGGAAAAGTACGCATTAAATAGTGCAAAATTAAATCAAACCATAAGAAAACCAAACCTACTAGCATATTTTCTCGTTTTGGTCCTGGTCCTTTGTGTAGATTATGCCAACTATCTGCTTAGTAGCTCGTAAAAGGCGAGCAAAGGCTAAATATAGGTTATTTCCCACAAGACTACTGGTGCTAGAGTGCTGTGCCTTACACACTTACATCTACACACTCACATTCTTACATCCACTGCCTTACATATTCCTTTCATCATATTAGTGTTGTAAGGAAAATTACATTAGCGATTTAGTTAAGTAATTTAGATAGTGTTTTTTTGTGATATAAGTTTTCGTTCATCTGTAGACAAATCAAGTTGAAGACAGTATTTCCATGCTAATTTAATGTACGTTATTCTATCTTCATGATTCATACAAACTGGTGAAAACGAGTGCATTAAACGATTTTCATTTGTTTTAAAAAATACAATATTTACGATCACAATTCAAATAGGCATATTATGTACCTAGCTATAATACGAAAGGCGCGTAGTGTTATCGTGTTTTGACGTACCTACCTCTTGGCTCTAGGTATTACTTCAAAACTAGAGTCAAGTTAGACTACTGTATATTACATTACTGTGGTATTTCGAATTACAATGGCTTTAATATAGCAACATGATTTAGTCCCCTTTACAAAGGAGAATTTGTTTTCTAAACAGAGATATTTTCAAGCGTGTCTGTTGCGCGTTTGTTGTGATTTATTTGCGGAACTAGCCAAATCTTTTCAACTAAATGCACAATCGCACAATGTGCGATAACGACTCGTATGTCTACAGTTACGGTTGTCTAATAGCACAGCCAAGGCAAAATACTAACGTGAAGGCCAAAACCTAAAAAACGTAAAAAAGGTAGAGTTTTGGCGCCATTATGAATGAAGATGGTCGTAATTTTTTCACAATTATTGAATTTAGTGTAAATTATGATAAAATTAGTTAATTTAGGTGGGAATTAGTTTAATTTTGTTCAGTGAAAGTAGACAAATCATGAAGAAATTAGTGTATCGTGAATTTCCTCACTGGCGCCAAATCTCATAGACGAGCTTGTGTAACGAAACCTCCGCTTTACTCGAGACTCAGACATGACTTTGTAAATATTGACTAATGACTGAAACAAAAAATGAATACGGAAGACATGAATTGAAAATATGTAACAGGAAAAAGATTTATTATACGGAAGACGTGGCTGTATGGACTCAGATCCTTTGCCTTTCCCCGACGGGATAAAATTTAAAAACAACAACAATCACTTGTTCGAGCGCCACATCATCTATTAAGTATTAACACACTTAATTCATTTGAACAACAGTTAACTTTTTAACAATCATATAAAATTTATTTTAAACTCATCACATATTTTACAAGCTTTTGTTTACCTCGCCTCGTTAGTATGTATGGGCAACATGCAACTGAATTTTAAAATAAGTAACCTTCAAATGAAAGGGCTTCCTGAATACGTAAAAAACTTCGTTAGTACTCGCATTCAATATGGTAGATAAAGTTTTGTGTTTCCAATTTTTTATTTATTTCTATATTACACTAGATGTTGTCTGTGGTTATGCCCGCGTATTAAAGTTACTAGGTATTCTTTTACTCCATCTTTTCTTATTTAGATATTGGGAAAAGTAACGTTTGGTTTTGTCATATTTCACTACGCTGCACTTTGAAAAATTTTGTCAATAATTTTACAATGCCACATTAGAAGTTTTTACGCACAAAAATGAAGTAGCAGGTATAAAAACATCTTTTGAAAATTTACTAACAATTGTAAGTTAAACTACGAACTATTAATTGTAAATTTACAACCGTCTTTATTTTTTACAAATAGTTTATAATATTAATTAAGTTTTTTTATCTATTTAATAGTAAGCTATATAACCTATATTAAGCTACCTATCGCTTTTTATTTTGTATCGTTTTCTCTATCTTAGGTTAACTGTAAGATATCTCTTGTTGTAAGAGATAAGCTCGCCTTTTGTACAATATTCATATTTGTTTTTTCTCGCTGTCAATTCTCTATTACGTGTACAATAAAGTGTAAAATAAATAAATAAATTACAATAATTATTACCATACGCTGAGTAGTCATTTTACTCATCATCCGTTTTGTAAAACTATTGTAATTTTACAAACAATTTACAGACCGCCTCGTTGATCGAGTGGCTAGCGTACTCGCCTAACTACATCGACCAACCGCGAGGCTCGGGGTCGATTCCCGACGGGCATTTGTGTGATAAACATTTAGATGTCTGCATTTCCGGGCCTGGGTGTTTATTAAATTTATTCTGGTATCTATTTAAGTATTTACATGTAATAGTATCGCTGACTAACACCCAAAACACAAGCATATAATTTGCTTACTTTGGGGTTAGATTCAATTTGTGTAAGTTATCCAGGGATATTTATACTTATATATTCATTTATTATTTTAATAGTCCTAACTATCACACATAAATTACATATGCCATAAACTTTCATATTTTGGTCCGGATTCTATGAGTAAAATAGATCATTAGCTTCCTACTTGGCAACTCGTAAGAGGTAAACATAGGTTCAAACTTCAATGGGCCATTACTCGTTACATAGAACACCACTAGCGCTAGAATGCTGAGCAGCAACTGACCAGAGTAAGTATCTACTGCCTTACCCCAATAACCTAGCCATATTCAGGTTCGGAAGTAAGGGCAGCCGGTATACTTGCTGTAGACTCTAAAATCTCGTACGCAGGACAGCTACGCACCCATAACATCTATAGTGTCTATAAGCCACAGTTGTCTCTTAAACCAATTAGGTACCAAATCTTTGTTCCAGGTCAAAGTTAGCTATCAAAAGCTTGAAATTCCATTTTGATGGTTAAATCTAAGTTACTATTCATCTAAACTTACCCAACAAACAGTAGCTTAGATGTATTCATTAAAATACGTGAGATGTAAGTTATAATTGGAAGTCAAAAGTTTTCAATGTACCTTATCCAAATCCAATTCGGATACCCAAAACTTAGGTGTTTGGTACTATTACACCCCTACCACGAACATCTTTCGTTGTCTATTAGTTACAATTTAGTCTTGGTTGAGTAAGATGCATGATAATCAATTCGGCAAATCCGTATCTTACACAATAACGGATATTAGGCTAAGATCCAGTTCTCAAAAAAGTAATGATCAGTCTCCCGAGAATGGTTCAAGTGCGAGTTGAAGTATTAACTCGCTCAGTTTCAACATGTAGCGTTCATATAAAGGAGACGGTAATAATATTTATAATGACATACTGACTGAGATGATGTACTGGTGAACACTAATCTTGTCTATCATCGAGAGTGACATCACAGGACTATTAGGCACATCATGCCGCAACGGTGGATTTGCACTTGATACTAATTTAACACTAGCTGACCCGGCGAACTTCGTACCGCCTTAGCGAAGCAATGATAGAAGAATAGTAGAAACTACTTAATTTTGTATAGCTGACCTATCTAACGTATGAGTACCTATCCAATTTGAACTGCAAAATTAAATGTATATTTTTCAATATTTCTAAGAGATTTTCTTAATATTTTTTTCCGTAAGAACCTTCTCCTAATAATGACAAATACAACAAAAAAGAACGAGTGAAATTGGTCCAGCCATTCATGCGTGATGCTGTGACCAAGAAAAACGGGTTTCATTTTTATTTATATAGATTCCGTTCATAGTTTTTCCTGACAGCAAATATCTATTGACATATTATATAAAATATATAGCCTACTAAAATATGCGCTCACCAATTCCGAGAGTTAAATTTGGTTTCGAATTATTTGTGAAAGTTCTGGGAACGATCCAAAGATACAAAAAAATATGCAAAACTGCGAGGAACCTAGGAAAATAACATTTTAGTTTTTCCCAAACAGGCTGTGAAAAGAATTACTCCAGGATATCTAATTATATTTTTTTTTTTCACATAGATGTATACAAAGATTCTTGTGACGCGTCTGTATCATTCTAAAAGCTACTACCGGATCGGAACGCGGACTCACTGAGAAGATCCGGCGAAAGAAACTCAGCGGGCTTGTCTTTTTTCTTCTTAACCTAATTTACAAAAAGTATATTACATACCTAATATATAATTAATTTGTAGAGACTGGTATGAAGCAATTAATCCCAAGCATTTTGTCTTCTAAATATTCTGCAATCTTATAATAACCCTTGTCATAGAACTTAAATTTAATAGGTACAATTTTTAAATTTATTAAATGGTAAGTCTTTAATATGCTCGGGAAGTTTATTGTCAAAACCTATACATTGGCCCATGAAAGAATAACTGATTTGTGGAGACGAGACTTATGGACAACAAGATTGTTTTTATTCATCGTGTTAACAGCATGTACATCACAATGTATAAAATAAAAGATTAAACGACATCATTCCACAATAGTTAGCAAACATTCGATAGTTTAGCAATTAGCCCAGAAATATTTTATTTGTATCCAAGAACTCGGTTCCTAAACCAAATTTCCACTATTTATGTCTAATCTAACAAAACTATTCGAAACCGAAAGTTGTTCATGATAGGGGTTCTGGAATTATAGGGCAAATCGATGTTTCGGTTCAGTAAATATGCTAAAGACCAAACTACCTCAATTATGTTTAGTTAATGTTACAGAGGCAAGGTCTGCAAAAAGGCATAAGTTTTAAACACAATGTGAAAGTCTGTCTATCTTTTGGTATTTCACGATTAAACCACTTAACCGATTATGGTGAAATTTGATGTGCATGTAACTAAAGGTCCAAGTTCCAATATATGCCATTTCATTTAAAATCAAGGCCCAAAGGAGATGGAGTTTCATATCCAAACAGTTATCGAAATCATATAGTAATACTATTTGAACTATGAGCTTCGGCTATATTCGTCAAGCTCCGGAAATCCGAAAGTATTTTAAATGTATCTATATGGAGTTGTTATTACATAATTAATATTTCACTTAAATTTAAATTAGGTCAGCCAACTTAAAAATAAAAGTATGAAGTGTCAAAAGAGTAAAAGGTGTAAAACCGATGCGCATAATTTAAATAGTAGTACTGTAATTGGTTTACTTTTTGGGTTAAATCCATTTGATTCGTACAAAGTTTCCAACAGCATATTACAGTAATCCAACAGTAGAGTTACTCTTGAACCTCGATATCATGCGAATTGGAAATTGGAATCGTATATATGCCACTTGAGGTTGTTTTGAACACAGAACTAATGGATTATTAACATTAAGTAAATAATAAATTCGACCAGGACGATAAAATAATTTACTGTTTATTAACTACAAGTTATTAATTCACCAGTATTGTGTACAAGAGTACCTAAAATAATAAACTAGATTTCAATACCAATATTGCATGAACCGAGGCACACGTGTAACCTCACTGATAATTTCGCCCTTTTCATAACTTTAACATTCAAATGTTAACATAAAACGCGTGGAAAAACATTTTTGTAAATAATAAGCCTCTTCTGGCAAGAAATATAATAATGATAATAAATAAATGTTTCTAAAGAAGCTACACAAATTGAATCTAACCCCAAAGTAAGCAAATTATATTCTTGTGTTATGGTTGTTCGTCAACGATACTAATACATAGAAATACTTAAATAGATACCAGAATAAATTTAATAAACACCCAGACCCGGAAATGCAGACATCTAAATGCTCATCACACAAACGTCTGACCCCGTCGGGATTGAAAAATATAGAAAGTTAAAACCAGTTTCTAGAGTTATAATTCCTGAAATAATTTTGAAGAGCTCCTTAAAAATAAACACTTTTCCAATATTTATTTTACTTTCTTTAAATTAATAGATATTAACAACTATCCATACAAAAACAAAAAATCTATAAACTACTTAAACAGCTAATAAAATTATTTAATTATATTCCTTATAAAGACACAAATATTGTGAAACCATTACAGCGCTATAAAAATGAATTATGAATAAATAAATATTATGTCAACATAGAAAAACACCTACTATAAAAAATAGGGTTGCCAGATTATTGAGATTCGTCTGGATTCTGACATTCGTCTGTTCAGATATTAAGTTTGCAGTCCAGCATCCAAAAAAGTATCCCCAAAAAACAGAATTTTTGACATATACTTTGATATACTTTGATAGTGATCGCTATAGCCCGGTGAAGTTGTACAAACCTCGCGGTAAGCAACAAATCAGCTATTCAAAAAAAAAAAGATAGTGACAAAAAAACTACTATTGTAATAATTTCGAAATCTAATTCTTGAAAAGTGGATATTTGATAAGTATTTCATTGTCCTGACAAAAAATCGAAAATCCTGACTTCTTCAAATGTTGAATTTTTTTTAGTTTATACTGGCAAACCTATATAAAAAGCTTATTTTATAACTATCACCGCTAAAATACTTTTTTACTTAGCTAAAGTAGTAGCTTTAATGTCACTATTGGTTGGCGTTCCCACGTGGACAATAGAGTTGACTGGCCAAGCTGCTGTCCTGGCTCGGTCCATTAGACCAAGACAGGATGCTGCGCTACTGCCAGGGCCGCTAAACGGTCGAGTGCTTGCAGTTGACGCAGTATGGACTGATATCACCTACAACAACATCTTACATATAAAATTCCTGTGTCAGAATGTTTATTACCGTACTCCTCCGTAACGGCTTGACCGATTCTCAAGAAATTTTGTAAGCATATTGAGTAGGTCTGAGAATCGGCTAACATCTTTTTTTATAACCCTTAGTGATGAGGGTGAATCACAGCAGAAAAATAGCAGAACAACATCTGCCGGGTCACTTCTTTATTTATCTTCTTTTTGAAAATGAATCCCTATCGTCCTTGGTCACGGCATCACGCGTGAACGGGTGGGCTAATTTTGGTAATATGTCTTTGTTTTGTTAGCTATTTTCAGGGGGAGCTTCTTATGAAAAGAAGAACCGGCAAAATTTGAAGGAACATAGGAAAGACAACGTTGTCATCAATACATAATGTAAGCAGTTGTTAGTGTGAAACGATACGAAGATCGTCGGTTCGTTCCTGGAAAATAATGAAAACAATTATGAAAAGTAAAATATAAAAATAGAAAAGCCGGGCGTCGAAGAACGCCCACAGTTGATAAGCATACTTACATCGTGCTCGGATCATTGGTCATTGAACTTGAACAAGGAAATTCTATTATCGACAATAAATTATTTATTTTAAGTCTCATTTTATTATTTCAGATATATATATTTGAAACATTCTGGATGTTTTGAACTAACAATCGAGCAATCTATACATATAATAAATCTGTAGTGGGTCAATTCTGTACATTGAAAATATTGAAAAAATAAATAGCAGGGGCAGATACCAAACCCATATACGTGATTAAAATTTTTTTATCTGTCTGTCTGTCTCTATGTTCAGGCATCACGTGAAAACTAACAGTTCGATTTCAATGAAACTTGCTATAATTATACCTTATTATCCTGTAAATAAAATGGGATACTTTTTATCCTGGAAAAATACGTAGAATTTTTTTTTAATTTTTCATTTTTATCACGCGAAGACCGACATCCGCGCGGACGGAGTCGCGGGCGGAAGCTAGTAATTAAATAATTTGAAAAACCTTAAATAAGCTACCACATCTTAAATAGGCCTGTTTGTTTAAAAAAAAGAAATTAATTTATAGATAAATTAGGCAGGTCTGCAAACACTTGGCAATCAATATTCTCTGTCTAGCAGGCAAGGGATATTGCGTGATGTTTGCATATTTATCTGAACTTAAATGATAGGTTATTATTAAGAAGACAAAATGATGACAGCAAGACTGCTTTTGTGATTTGCGAGTAAACAGCAAGTACCTAAGGAATCCAAATAGTCTAATATACCAGAAGCTCCTGATACTCTTATCGGAGCAATGAGACATACATACATATATCCCATTCTTCCCCATTCACTTCCTTTTTTTACCCCTGAAAAAAGAAGGGTGCTATAAGTTCGACCTGTCCGTGTGTGTCTGTGGTATCTTTGCACATTTTTTCGTTTAAATCGACATTTTAAACCCCCTATGGAAGAAAGGTGGTTTAGTTAAGTTGTAAGTTTGACGTGACTTTGTGTGTGT
>NJDD01000813.1:148092-169761 GCA_002245505.1 Calephelis nemesis
TGTGTGTGTGTGCGTGTGTGTGTGTGTGTGCGCGCGCGTGCGTATGTGCGTGCGTGTGTATGAGCGTGTGAGTGTGTGCGTGCGAGCGTGCGTGCATGCATGCGTGCTTGTGTGCGTACGAGCATTTGTGATTGTGTGCGTGTGAAAAAAGCTGATATGATTTTCATGGTTCCTATTTTCATTACATTTACATATAGGTTTGGTAGGGAGATTTTGTTTTTTTACTTTTTCATGTCTGCTTCGTTATCTTGTTTTGTACATCGAACATGCCCGTTTACCACGTATTTCCGCGTACCAATTTATGTTTTTTATAAACTATTCTGGTGAATAAACTAAAAATAAGCTATATTCCTGTAAAGTTTCATCTAAATCCGTTAAGTAGTATGTAAATCAAACACTGTTTCAAACATCCGTATATTCTCGCATACTTTTACATTAATAATTTTAGTAAAATATGAACCACTGTCGCAAATAAACTGTCAACCATCTGTCAATATTTGACGAGCTGACAATGCGGTGACAGTAATTCTATTTCATCTTTGAGCAATTAGATGAGATGCCGCTTCAGGTCCTGAAGGCAGCCTAATTAAGAGCCGGTTATACCAAATCACTAGTCAGATTAACGGATTAATCAAACTGGGTTTTATCAATTTTCTAAAAACAAAACGACGTTGCCTGGGGAGGGGGTTACTATATATCAAAATGGGGGACTTACGTACCTTCGGTTATTCATTCATTATCATATTGTAGTCTTAAATTCAAAACTATCGAGTTTTTAATATTTAGTACCAAAAAAATCAACCAATTAACATTTAATTCAAAAATATTATAACGGCCATTGATAGCAATGTAAAGGTAGATCGTTCACAAAGGACTGCACCTCACTGAATGACCGGAAACCGATAACTTTTTTAAACTTAAAAATGTGAAGAACTGTACAGAATATTTTCCAAGTAAAACCATTTCTGTCTATTTAATTTTGTTACAATTATTACCTCACCTCGACTGAGTATTTAAGTAAGATACTGATACAATAAAAACCATGATTAAACAGTAGGATTACCATTGTTTGCATTTATGCAAAACATTGGCTACGCCTTGCGTATTTCGCTAATGCTTACTTTTTTATTAAAACCAGAGCCCTTACCATGAGTTTACGGTTTGTCAAGTTTACTATAGGTACTCGCCCCCGTCTCCGTAAATTATTTGTATGAAAACTTTGAACAATGCCTCTATTGGTAACTAAGAGAAACACATTTTTGAGACCAAAAGTGTCATGGATTTCAAAACGTACCTTACCGAACATAATCTATACCAACTCATGGTAAACTAACAGTACTTTTCAGCTACGTATACATTTGCTTATTTATTAAATCAACTAGTATTTATACAACGTCGGGGCTATATTATCTTCAGACCAAATAACGTTTCAGTTCGTAATAAAAGATATGTCATTCATATTTAGCAAACGCACCCAAAACTATTGGAAACGTTAAGCCTGGACGCTAACCACTCTACCAACATGTGTAATGTGCTGTAATTTACGTTTTCATACTGGCAACATTTTGACCAATTTGATGAACTTACGTGTCAGACCCCGAAGGCAACCTTCAATTAGGCTGACGTTTATACCAAATCGCTCGCTAAATTACTATAACGCTATCTTTTGATTTTTAGTAAATTTATATTCAACTAGCTGACCCAGCAAACTTCGTATTGCTTGACATTAACAGCTACATAATATTTGACGCTCCGATAGTAGCGCAGTCTGTCTGATCCAAAGTAAAACATTCCAAAATCAACAACTACTTTCAAATAAAAAAAGGAATTTAAAATAATTTTCCAGTGGACCAAATTGTGAATCTAAACCATTTTCGAATCCCCTTTAACACACACAAAAAATTCACCAAAATCGCTCTAGTCGATTAAGAGGAGTTCAGTGACAAGCACAAAAAAATATGTATTAGGACATAAAAAGCTTCTTTCAAACCTGAGCGTTAAGCGGGCGAGACGCGGTTGTAAAGCGGGAGCGTCTATAACGCAAAACTGGCTTGCATCCATGCACTATGACAGTGTCCGTCGCGTGGTAATCGCTCTCCATTCAAGTTAGTCGCATAGATTGGACCTAATCTTAATATTTGTTCATCTTACTTAAGCTCATTTATTGAGACTAGTGGTCACCCATTGGTCGAAATTCGACCATAATACTTAAATTTTAATATCTTGTTGATAAGAACGCCATCTTCATTTCTCAAGACCAACTACTTTGTTTCCAAACTTTTTAGTGCGCCATCTGTGCTCTTTTATCGTTATCATCAATATATTTGTTTGTGTGTGTCAAATGCAATGTAGTGTGGGTAGTGTTTTATTTATTGATTTAATGTATTTTATAAGCACTATTATTGAAAAATCTTAGCGATTTGCTCTTCTCCTACACAAACTATAAGTGTGAACAATTTTATACCCCTCCGTCAGCTCAATTTTAGGGGTCCAAAGTTTTTGCTTCACGTATTAATATATAGATTTGGCGGCAAAGAGGAAATACACGATACACTAAATTCTTTATAAATACTGCACTTGTGCACTTTAACTTATAAAAATTGCATGAAATGTCACCAAAATTTACTAATTGTACTCAACATGTACACTAAATTCAATCATTACAAAAAACTGCGACCATATTTTCTCTCGATGGCTACAAAATTCTTCTGAACGGCTTAACAATATAATTAGACCTGGTAGATTGCGTCGCTATCCTATGTCATCAAATTAAGGCCATATGGGGTTCACCAGGTCAGGTAGAATACTTAATAAATTTCATTCTAAGAAAATGGAGGTAATCGGTCGTTTACTGGAATTGTATTGCAGACACAATATTCAATTATTACTACTTCTTAGGAACATACTTTACGAAATCATGTTTGTCAGCAAAAAACCCAGGACATTACTTTCAGAAATTTAACCAAACTAGCGGCCCGGTACGTGCTTCGCTACGCATATGACCGCATGAGTTACATAACACAACGAAACAAATAAAGAAAAAAAACTGAAAAAAGTTTCAATATGCAGCACAATATCCCATTTGGCATTAACGATCCGCCATTTATTGAATTCATTTGTCACAAAAAATGTGATAAATGAAGAATTACTGGACCGTTTTTATACAAACTTCACATAAACCATCTACTAAATAGTCCGAATAAAGCCTAAACATTTGGTTTGGATAGGTGAGCCTGTTCTTGAGATATAAAATTACAACGACAAGTGGTATTGATTTATTTTTTAGCCTTGTCAGTAATCGAATCTTAATCTTGACAATTTGCATTGTTATAGGTGAATACAGTAACCAATAGACCAACAAATCTAACATAATACACGTTTATTATTAGAGCTGTCACGACAGACAATATTTGGCGAGTATTGCGGTGACAATAATCCTGTTTCGTCTTTATGCAATTAGAGAAGCTTACGCTCCAAAGCAGCGTAATTACGGGCCGGTTGTATCAAATCACTCGTTACTATGAAATGATGTAAGTCAATTAATGCAGTAATTGTATGATCTTAATTCTAATTTATACTTGTATATATTTTAATTCGATAATAATGGCGTCTCTGCGAATGCAATTATCGCTATGTGTTTTATTTTATTTATCGGTATTTTAAAATTTTTGTAGCCGTTTTTAATAATACACAAAATGTAAGAAAATCCAAGTAATATATTTCAATAATGAAAGAGCTACCCCTCGACCAACGAAGCAGTTGGATAGATATGAACAAATTTAAAAAGCTTTTATATATCTTCACGCCAAATCCCATACAAAATAGGGAGAGAATGTCGAGTGCCGAGTTTCCCATATTTGCAGACCAATTTGAAAACTTGTCCCTCTTTAGTTAAGTTAAGTTAAAGAATATGGGCGTGAAGATACTCTAATTTGTTTAATTTATGGTCAGATCTACTTGTGTAATTTGTCCAGGGATGTTATTTAACTTTAATAGCAAACAGCAATAGGATTTCAAATCAGACGCCATGTTTCTATATCTTAAACTCGATTGTAATACACATAGTATTTGAAGAGAATTATCACGAGTCGTCTTACCCTGGAGTGATGCCGATTGAGCAGGGGATGAGTCTCCGTGGAGGAGCCGTCTCCCTCCATTGTCCGGGAACAATAGCCCTTTGTCATCTTCAGGAACACCAACATAGCAAAAGTTAACATGCCCGCGTACACGAAAAACTCTTTCGCCTGAAATCAATTGTAATTTTAAATTCGACCGGCACGATAGTCGCTAGCATTTCGGGAATTCTTCATGTATTGTTTAATATCAGGAATTCGCAACTGACAGACAATACCAAAAATACACCAGAAATAATATTACATTAAGGAAACTGTTTGTGTGTTTGTGTGTGTGTGTGTTTTGATATAAATGGTTGTCAACTTGGGTTGACAACCGTCACGTCCGTAATTTTATTACACAACGCTCAGCGCAATATGAGCCTTCTTCTGACTACGTTTTAATTTTATTTGCAAGACCATGCCATCTTTTTGTACTTTAACCTGAAGTTTTTTAGAAAGTTAGTCTTCAATACGAAAAAAACTTACCCGTGATTCAAATATTTTGGCTTGTGCCACCAATATCACTATGAGGTTCCCAAACGCCACGGAGACGTACCATGCGGCTATCGTAATAGTCTTCATGCTTTTTGGAGCCTGCGGATTACAAAACTTGTTACAATTACAAAATAATTTTAGCATCGCAAAACAAAAAAAAATCTTACTCCAATATTATTACCATGTTGTTAGGTACTTAACACAAAAATATGGATTTTCAAAGCACTTCCACTGAATGACCTAACTTTCAAATACTACGTCACGATTTGATATTTTTAAGAAAGACGGAAAGATTCCGATGTGGTCCCATATACATTTTATCAACATCCTACTAGTCATTGTCTAATGATATTGACAAGGTTAGACGAACATTTATGCATTAATAAATATAACTCAAAAACCACTATTCGAATTATGATAAAATTAATATGGAATTACCTCGGAGTCACCTGAATTTCCGAAAAAATCTTCAACATCGGTTCGTTAAAGACCGGGTAATCTTGTAAGACATACAAATAATAAATATGTCTGCACAAATCACACAAATGGATTTAACCCAAAAAGTAAACTAAGTATAGTATTACTATTTAAATACTACTATTTACATTATGCGCTTCGGCTTTACACTTTTTAATCTTTTTACACTTTATACTTTTATTTTTAAATTGGCTGACCTAATCTAAATTTAAGCGAAATTACTAATTACGTAGTAACAACTCTATGTAGATGTCTTTAAAATACGTTCGGATTTCCAAAGCTTGACGAATATCGCCGAAGCGCATAATTTAAATAGTACTTGTCTAATGGCAAAATACTAACGCGAATGCCAAAACCTAAAGAAAAAGAAGTTTGAATTTAAAACTTTGTTTGCACAAAATATTAATTTTATTTTACAAATGATTGCTAAAAGGATTGAAATCTCTCGATGCAAGAAGTAGGACACCATCAACGAGGTCGGCTCGCTTTTATTTTGAAATATCTTGTGAATAGTCTTACGCTGAAGGAACACCTTATCTTCAACTAAAGTGCTAGATATAATAATCTAAAGGTTCCAGCTTTCATAAAGATTTTGTGGAAGCTTGGAAGAATAGTTTTTTCTAGCCCGCTTAACCCGGATTGTAAAGTTCGAGAACACTTTTCAAATAACACCTGTACATTCTCAAACAAATTTCCTGGTTGGACGAAGGGTTAGATTCACGCTTAACGCCATTGACTAAACGCAAGGCTCGGCTTATATTCCCGACAGGGGTAATCGTTGGTATGATGATCTGTGTGTCATTTCTGTGTCTGGCTGTTGATCGCGTTATAAGTAGATTATTAGTATATATATATTATATTTATGTAAATCTGTTTCGTTGACTGAAACATATATCACAAGTATATAATTTGCTTTCGACAAGTATATAATTTAATTTCGAACCCCTAAGATTCAATTTGTGTAATTACTACTAGCCGACCCGGCAAACTTCATATCGCTTGACATTAACAGCTACAAACAGTTTGCATGGATTAAATCATTATATTTCCCACTTTCCTTGCAATTTTCCAAGTTTTCTTTTTCAGACACATATCCAATCTCGGGCAACGATACTTTTTTTCGAAAATAAAAAAAAACACATTTCCTTTTTTGTTGACCGACCCGGGATTTTAACACAAAACCTTATGAAGTCAAATAAGAGGACTACAGATGCTATATCATTTAAAATATTTTGTTTATGCTTAGTTATATTTAGTTATGTGTTATTATGTATATTACATTGTACTTATATGTGTATGTTTACATTATAATTACATTGTAAGACAAGTCAACGTGTGTTCTAATTGAAGAAACAAACGGTACACACCAAAGACGGTAATGTTAAACTTGTCTCCAACAAACAGAACTTCAATTCGCTTGTAATCAGTCAACATTGCGAGTAAATTGATCTCGAATGTGAAATTCACTGTGATTTCTGAGCTTTGTTTATTTTACGTTAACTTTGAATAGCTTCACAGCATTTTATGAAATAAAATACTGCTTTGTATATTGGATTATTTAATAAAATATTTTGTTGTATTCACTGAATGTATAAGGGTATTGTTGCATGGTTGATCATTGTTAGGTACGACTGAAGCTTGCCCCGTAATACACTTATATACAGACACATATGTAACACTAGCCGTTTCCCCCGGCGTTGCTCGCGTGGTGAATGCTCCCACAGGAACATGTTTTCTTGATAAAAATGATCCTATATGTTAATCCACATTTACCTTCTGTGTGTCCTAAATTTTTGTAAAATAGATAATAATAGATAGATAATGAACAATATTTAATAGTGTAAAATTTTGGTCCGGAGAATAGAGTAGAGAGTGTACTTATAACACTAGATCTAACACTTCAGCTGTGTCCTAAGCCTATAAGTGACAATGGTCTCTTACCATCAGAAGAGTATGCTTGGTCGTACATACGTATCTTCACGCCAAGTCCCTTACGAGGTAGGCAGAGAGTATCGAGTGCCAGACCTCACGATTCTGACAAACCTGTCTGGTTTCCTTTACATTCATTACCCTTTTCATACAAACACGGCAGTTTTGAAGACTCTTGACACCACCCTCGGATATGTCCGGGTGATCGGATCGTGGAATGTCAACCTTACTCTCCCCTGGTACCTCCATCCACATTCGCATTGTGTATATCGATATGTTATGTTATGTTCGTCATCATATAACTTAAAAAAACTTACCTGGGTAAAGGAGAATTCGAGACCAGAGACAGCAAACATGATTTCCGCGATCGATACAAGGAGATACTGGGGTACTATCCAACTCAAGTGGAGCTCATTGGGTGGGTTAGGAGCGTGGAGTACTGCCACGTCCAGGCGGCCCAGTCTCTCGCGCAGACAGAGCACATACACACCACCGGCCCTGAGCACTCCCTCCCCGGATCCTGATACTTCCTCACCACTACTATCAGCACGCCAAGTAAACCTGTGTATATAAACAACTGGAATATAGTTATTTAAGTTGGCTGAGAGCATGCAGAAGGTGAAGATGAAGAGATGCAGAAAAATTCAAGCATTTTAAACAGCTTGGACTCTCGATACGCCTAGTATTACCATCAGCAGAGCCGTGTGCTGGCTATACCTATATAACTAGTGCTTACGTCATCTGCACCAACGTATACCAATCTACCTGTTTTAATACGTTGCTATATTTAGGGAAAAAATAGTATTGATTCGATTTATAACAATTAATCGCCTCTGACTTAGTGTCTTGGGCTAGTCCTGTGTGCCCTGGTTGTGCTTCTGCCTACCTCTTCGGGGATATGGGAGTGAAGATACTTACTTTTTACTTTTTTAACAAAAATCATGTCCATTACCTAGTATTAATGATATAATAGGGAAAATTAACAAAATATAATATAATTGAAACAAAATTCAAACTGCATCTATGCATCTCAATCATGCACAGAACCCATAGTTGCGTTTTTCGGAATGCTATCATTTACACGGTTCACGAGGATTTTGCAGTTCCTGGTTACATGGTGGCGAAAGAAAAGACATGCTGCGGTATCACAGTACATAACAATTATTATATTAATATTCATATTTATATTTAGGTTTGCAAGTATGTATTAATATAATACGTGTTACGTACTGTGATACATGTAACGAGGATCCGCAAAATCCTCGTCTTATAAGGCGACCATAATGAGATACCTCTTGACAATCACAAACCTACGGTTATAGATTTATACAGCGTGTTCACAAAAATAGAGAACGTGTTAAATCGGGTTACATTTCAGTAATATTATCTGAGTTTATGAAGGTTACTGTTACACCCAAAGTCGTATGAGTACCTATGTATAGTAAAACTGCTTGGTTTTCATTTGCATTCTAGGTAATACAATTGGGAACTTCAGTTATTTCTTTAATTCTTTTTGTCAATGTTCAAGTCAGATTGAATTGGACTTCAGTCGGGTGCAGGTGTCTAATAATAATCTAAGTTGATTGAATTCTTTCAGCATCAATAAAAAAATGTTTTTTAAAAAGCAAATCCTGAACTACCCCGTAACATTAATTACTTTTACAAAAAGTTTCTAGGCTTTTAGCCTGAAAGTTTAAGTATAAGTAATTAAAAAATATATTTTTCATACAATGGAATTCCACCAAGTGCCGACGATAGCTAGTATAAATATTAAAATATTTGCACACCAAAATATGGTATAGTACGTTGTTTACTTAAATATTTTTGTAACTTCTCATTAACACGCATTTTCCGCAAAGTAAATAAATTCCATTGCCTCGAAGTCGGTTTCTTGGTTTACCTGGCGGAAACCCTGTATAACAGCTATCGAATAACACTTTATTTTTCAAATATTACTGTTGTGGCGGAAAATCTTCCAATCTTTATTAGTTCTTGATTTAAATTGATTAAAATTTTTGTCTTCCAATTTTAAATAGTTCTTAATTTAAATTGATTCAAATTTTTATCTTCCATTTTAAGTAGGTCTTAATTTAAATTGATTCAAATTTTTATCTTCCATTTTTAATTAGTTCTTAATTTAAATTGATTCAAATTTTCATCTTCCATTTTTAATAAGTTCTTAATTTAAATTGATTAAAATTTTTATCTTCCATTTTTAATTAGTTCTTAATTTAAATTGATTCAAATTTTCATCTTCCATTTTTAATAAGTTCTTAATTTAAATTGATTCAAATTGTTATCTTTTAAAATACAGAACTTACTTTCCAGGCTGCATACACATGTAAGCTGATTCTCCAATATGATCTATTGGTGAGTCCGAAACGTAGTATATATCGTTTAACCGCTTTTCCGTCTCCACAGTTATGGTCACATTTTTGTTTGGACCAGTATCACCGATGTACACCACCCTTAAAAAGAATTTAATATTTTTATAAGTGGAGGTATTTTGTGATTTCGTATATTGGTCAGGTATCTGCGAATATACATACTATACATATAAATTCACTGTTTTTTATAAGACAACGAACAAGTACAAGGTACTATTGATAGTAGGAAATAACCGAGACTTATACAGGGTTACATCTAAGGCACCAGCCAAATTTTGAAAAACGGTTTGGAATCGATAACATTTTCCATATACAAATAATTGAAAATAAAAAAGTCAATTCACAATTTCTGTCCGACGCAAAATACAAGATGCATGGTTATAACGTCAACAAAGCATAAAACTGATTGGTTTTTTTTTCTTCTTTTCATATGAAAACTAAGCTTAGGTGTCAAAATACCTATACGCAATTGAAGCAATATGGCTGTCATATTAAATTTAATTTAGATAGCTGTTTATAAATAGTAATCTCATGGCGTCGGTAAACAAAAGACGAATATGCTCATGTCATATTTAAAAGATCGCGGAAACAATTATAACGTGATCACTCATCTTGACGCGGCACTCACTATTGTGGCACCGCGAAAATCGCTTACGGGCCTCGTCGATGCATATGATTGTTTGAGTGTGCCGTTTTCGCATATAAGTAGGTAGTTTCTATACTGTTTCACATTAGTATTGTGACTGTGTCAGGGTGTTAGTCCTAATGTGAAAGATTCTCAGGTACCCTAACCACACTGGAACTTGTCACAGGGTGTCATTATGATGACAGGAATAGCTATAGCGGTAGATCCTTTTTTTACTCCTTATGGATATATAAATGAAATCCTCATGGATACCCGTCACTTTCGGGGGAAGTGACGGGTTATGCCGGACTTCTACCGGCTAAAACCACTCGGTGACCGCCCTCTGCGCGTATCGGGTGACTGTGGGATCTCCGAAGAACGCACCGCTGTCACCCGTACACCTGCCCGTAGGCTCATCGGCTCAGAAGCCTCCCCCTTCTGATGCCATCACTTTGACGACAGCAGCATGGGGTCACACCATGCTATGCTGCCTCACGTCTCGGGCTGCTTTTTAAGCCAACTGACACCCCGATCAGTTGACTCACAGCCCCAACCCTCTTTTAGTCGCCTCTTACGACAGGCAGAGGATACCGTAGCCCTATTCGTCACCCGGTACTACAGGGCCCATAGCGGTAGATCCTTATCGCTACACTTTACTTCAGGTGCAAGTAGTTTTGTTGGTAATGAACGATGTAACCTGAGACACTTGTGACGAGCAACCTTGCAGGAGTCAGATGGTCTATTCTACATGAGGGATCTGGACAAAACCGAGGCTTATAATTGAATATAAGAAATAAATACCCCTGAAACCTACACATATTGAATCAAGTCCCAAAATAAGCAAACTATATGCTTGTGGTACAGGTGATAGTCAAGGATGCTTATTTCAGATCAAATTAGGCAGCAGTACCAATCCTGCGAGCTGCTGAACAGCAGCACCTGCAAAACTTATTAATAATATGTGACAAAAAATCAACTTACTTAAGCTTTGGTTTTCCAGTTAGAGACTTTGAAAACTGGTTTGGATCCATGAAATACAAAGATAGTTCATCATCAGAGTTTTGACCCACGATGATAGGCATAAACTGAAAGGATATGATATCTTAAGTTTGACGATAAAGGGCAACCGGAGTTCATATATAGACACCGTAGATGTTATGGAAGCGTCGCTGTTCTATGACCAAGGTGGCAGGTCGAATGTGCAACCCAAGGCAACCTTACCCTCTAAACTGGAAAGTGGCAGGTATAGGTAACACAGTGGTTCCAACATGGGCAAGGCAACAATGCACTTCTACCACCAGTGCTATTTTCACGACCTTATCCCCAAAGAAGTAGGCTGAGGCACAACCAGGGTACCCACGACAAGTCACCCACGAGTGGAAGACAATAAATCCCACAAGTGACAGGTGGCAAGCATTATGCACACCGGGCCCAATCCAATTTCTGGCAGCGTTATTTTTTATATTAAAAAATTTAAAATACTTTTTAGTTACTTGACCTGGGGATTAAACGTGGGACTTAAAGAAGTCAAGTCCGACGCTGGACCGCTAAAACCACTAGTGGTCTTTTTGGTAATGATCCATTTACCCCATGCTCCCCTCTTTTTTCTCGGTTTATTTCCATCTCGGTTTAAAATCATATCAGTATGCTATTCGTCCTAAAAATACATCTAAATTTGTTCAGCCACCTAATAGATATACTATATTAATGAAAAGTACATACATTAATCCTAAACACTTTAAGCTTGACGTTGGGCTCATCTCAAGGCCGTGTGGTAAGGAAAGGTAATGTTAGGTACTATTAAAGTTGAGACGGCGGTAATTGAAGCATTTTTTTATGATAATGGAAGGCAAACAAGCAGACGTATTTCTTAATGGTAAGAAATTCACGTCGCTTACAGACACCAAAGGTGGTAATTGTGCTTTGCCAACTTGAGGCCGAGATGTTAGGCCTCGAGAAAAAGTAAGTTTACCTTACCATCCAAATCGGGACACGTCAAGCATTGGACGTTATGGCTACAGGAATAGGTAAGGCGGTGGTGCGGTGGTGCCAATCGAATACCATAAAGCAGTGGAGCCTATACTTTATGCTGTGAAGATCGACTTAAGAAAAGGTTAAGGGTTTAAGATCGACAGCTTTATTTCTAGGTATTTTTTTATATTATCTGTTTGTAATAATATTATAATTTGTGTGTATGTTGTAATCAAAAGTTATTATTAGCAGTTTTACATAGTTTTACTATATACTAATGTGTGTAACATTTGTAGATAAAAAATATTCGAAATTCGAAAATAAAATCTTGTAGGTACTAACTGGCTTAACCTCTAAGATCGACCGTGGAACCTCTTGCGATCGACCGTTCGGGCACCACTGTCATAAAGCCTATTTACCATAACACTTTCACTCTACACGACTTCAAGTTATTTCTACAAGTAACCTTAGGTTATACCTTCTAGAAAGTTCTGCAAAGCAGATAAAACCGTTTCAATAATATTTAACACAACAAAAAATTGGCCAATTGTCCCTTGCGTTCAGAGGGATGCGATAAGGGTTCATTTTTATATATAAGACAAGCGACAGGCACTGGTATAAAATATAGACATAAACGAGGAAAAAAGGAAGCTTCAACCATTTTATCTATTTAAAAAAACGCATAAAAAATTCGTTGAGTAGTTTTAAAGATTTAACAGAGGAAGTGGCTTTGTTTTATACTATGTAGTGCATAGGTTAAGCCTTCAGGGAGGACCTTTGTCCAGTTTAAGATATTTTAAGATCGACATCGGTCCGTGGCATAGTACTTATATGTCATTTTTGTAACGATTAATAAACGCATTAATCGTGATAAAAATCTTGCGTGACAGGAAGACTAATGTTACTATTAAGTTTGTGAGGTAATTAGTATACCTAATGGACCTTTTTACACACTTTTACCCTACACGTCCTTAAAAAATATTCCTATTTGTATATTTTACTGACATATTTTTACTGGATTTTGTTTTGAAAGCAATTTGGCCCATTATTTGATTTGATCTTTATGTGAAACAAAAACCTTATCCAGGTTGTTTAAATTCTAGCATTTTTCCCTAACTTGTGGAACATTTTCCCCAATTTCAAAGACAAAAAAATTTTATTTTATTAAGCAAATTAGCAAGATTAGAAACCCTTAGCTTCCTCGATCTCTGATCATTGTTATTTTATTCACCATTACGTAATACCTTGTAACAAATGAGTTGTTTTTTGTAGTGAAAACTGTTAAGCTCGCTTCAGGACAAAATTCGCTGATCGAAAATTCGCAAGATGGAGGTAAAATTTACAGCCAGGCGGCGTAGGCGAAAAAATATCTCCCTCTCTTTGCGATGGTGACTCTTTGAAATGTTTGCCAAAATGAAAGCGTTTACTACTACTACTAGGTAAATTTGACCATTCGTTTTTGTCTACTAAAAAACGACTCGTTTTTTTAATATAGGAACCGGGCATTAATAAGCTAGAACAGCAAATATAAACTACTAACAGTTTTTGAAGCAAAATATATAGATAATAGCTTTCATCTGAATAATTTTTCCCCGTGTTGGTCCGGGCTCCTTTGCAGAGTAGACCATCTACTTTCCTGCCAGGAAGCTCGTAAAAGGCGAGTATAGGCTTACCGTCACTAACACCGTGACCGTGACATCTGACTAGGTAGTAGAGTTTTGTAGCAACTCACTCGGAGTGGTACCACCGCCTTACCTATTCCTGCCGCCATAACGTCATTACGTGTTCCGGTTCGGAGAGTAAGGTAGCCGGTAAACTTACTTTTGCTCGTGGTCTAACATCCCGGCCTCAGGTCGGCAACGCACCATTACCACCTTTGGTGTCTCTAGGCGGCGTGAATTTCTTACTATCAGAAAATCCGTCTGCTTGTTTGCCTTCCACTATCATAAAAAAGTGTCAAAAACATTAACTAACAAATATAGCATAAATTCACATTTCTCATGTCTATCGGTACAAAGTTCGCCGGGACAACTAGTAAGATAATATAAAATTTTATAAATAGCTCGATATCCTTTATAGCTTGACCTTAATTTTATAAAAGCTGCTCAACGCATTCTTTCAACGCAGATAATAACAATAGGTTCAATATGAAGCTTGTATCATAAGTATCAGGTATCAAGGGTGTATAAATAAAATACCTTCAAAATAAAATACCAACCCTTATCAAATCAAATACCTTTAGCAAATTAAACACAACCTTCGCCAAATTATGAAGCGTCTTAGCTTTTTCGGAATAAGATAAGAAATTGCGAAACATTTTACTAATCACTTAACGCCTTATTAATAAACATAGCTTAAAATACTGAAAGGTTTAAATTGATTTTATACTCTGTTCCACATTGTTTTATAGACTACTAGCAGCCCGCCCCGGCTTCGCATGGTTATGAAATATAAGTACATAATATAAACCTTCCCCTTCAATCACTTTATCTATCAAAAACAGCGCATCAAAATCCGTTGCGTAATTTAGAGATTTATGGATACAAAGGGACATAGGAAGCGACTTAGTTTTATAATATGTAGTGATAATGTCAACTTAAACTTGAAGTACTTTAGACTTTGAAATGTCAGCTATAGTCGTGGAAGACTGTTAATAAAACTTCTAACCTTTACAAATAGCACTCTTTAATGTATTACCCAAGCTTTGTAGAAGGTACAAGCTGAAATTTATATACTTACCTTCGTTACCTAACTGCTAATTATTAACCTTCTGCACTTCTAACCCTCAGTAAGTTTTCTCCCATGTTGGTCTGGATCCTCTTGCAGAAGTGACCATTTGCCTCTCTCCCAGCCAGCTCGTAAGAGGCGAGCAAAGGCGAAACGGGTTATTACCAACAAGACCGCTGGGTAGTAGAGTGCTATGCTACTTGTACGGAAGGAGATCCACCTTCTTTACTTTTCCTGTTGTTAAAATGACAATGTCATGTTCCGGTCTGGAGGGTATGGCAGCCGGTAGACTTGCACAATTTGCACCTTTTTTTATGATATTTTTTTATTAGCTTTTATTAGCTCGGGCTATATGTATGTATGTAAAGGAATATTTGAGCTCAATTTTTACCAGTTTATGTATTTTTTATGATATTGGAAGACAAACAAGCAGACGGATTTCCTGCTGGTAAGAAATTCACGCCGCTCAGAGACACCAAAGGTGGTAATTGTGCGTTGCCAACCTGGGGCCGGGACGTAAGGCCTCGAGCAAAAGTAAGTTTATCGGCTACCATACCCTCCAAACCGGAACACGTCATGACGTTATGGCGGCAGGAATAGGTAAGGCGGTGGTACCAATCCGGGCGAGTCGCTGCTAAACTCTACCACCTAGTCAGAATTCACGGTGTTAGTGACGGTGAGCCTTTGCTCGCCTTTTACGAGCTGCCTGGCAAGGAAGGCAGATGGTCTATTCTACAAAGGAGCCCGGACGAACACGGGGCAACTTGTGTATTCCACAACTTTTGTGCACATAATCCGGTTAAATTTTAGAACTTGGCAGTAGTTTGAACGAATTTTTTTTGTTTTTTTTTATCTTTTATAAATAACTAAAATCCCTGGACGAGTTTCACAAAGTGAATCTAATCCCAAAGTAAGCAAATTATATACCTGTATTATGGGTTTTAGTCAATACTTAGAAATACGTACTTAAAATTTAATCTGGTATCTATTTAATAGATACCAGATTAAATTTAATAAACACCCAGACCCGTAAATGCAGATATCTGAATGTTAATGACACAAATGTCTGCCCCTGTCAGGAATCGAATCCGATGAGGGATATGGGCGTCAAGACACTTTTTTTAAATTCCCATTTCCCTTAACTCGCAGGGATTCATCGCCTTACCTGTTGCCGTCAAGATGTCTTTTTCATGTTTCATGTTTTCAGTCTGGAGGGTAGGATATCCGGTATACTTACACAATAAACTTGCCCTAATACCCTAACCACAGGTCAGCAACGCACCTGTAGGTATAAGGTGTCGGTAGGCCATAATTGACTCTAACCATTAGGTTAACCGCGTGCTTGTTCACATTATACACGTCTCTTTTCAATAAAATAAATCAAAAACAATAAAAAAGTAACCTTGAAAAAGTTATATCTAAATGTAGCTAAGAACCATCAAGAGCATGTCAGCTTTCAAATGAAAACAGCCGTAATGAAATTAGGATATCCGTTCAAAATTAATGATGGAACTCCCACACACAGCCACGAGAAACTTATAAAACCCCTATTTTTCATCTGTGTTTACACAATTCATTCAATCGGGTTGATACAATCTATTGTTATAGACGTATTTTTTGTGAAAGCGTTTTCAAAATAACAAAGACGCAACAAACTACGGCCTCTTGAAGCTGTACAAAATCAAACTCCTGAGTAACACAATCAAGACAGACGAAAGGCGCGAATTGAGGAAAGTAATTAAAGATGTAGAAGTAGGAAACTATAACAGAGCGTTCACTCAATTTTTTTTATTTACCCAAGTAGCTTGTGTGTCTATGCTTTTTTTAAATAAAGATGTATTTTTTTACCTAAGTGCTGTTTCACATGCACCACAATCACACTCACCAGATCGCAGCGAGAAAAATAGTTAAGAGTGAGAAGTGGCGCTCTAATTTCACACCTTTGCTTGTGACACCAAAAAATATGGATGTGGTTTCGTGTAGCAGTTTTTTATGGGATAAGTCGACAAACAATCTCACATATATCCGAAATGTGAGGCCTTACATACAAGTCTACCTGCTACCCGAATAGTTTTCGCACCAGAACATGGCACTGTCATTTATGGCGGCAGGAAGATCCTTTTTATGTATAAGGCACTGGATCCCTGACCAAGCAAGTTGCTGCACCTCTCTACTATCAATGCTATAGACAATGTATGATCTGAGGCAAGACCGCTATCGAATGCAGACAGATAGACGGAGAGTTCGACATCGCCTTTCGTAGAGGATCACACCTTGAATAAACACACTTGAAATTCAAAAACAAAACACTGCTTTATCGCTGCCCGTCAGCGGTTGCGTTGAAGTTGCGAAGTGGTTGCGATATGATAACGATGTAGTCAGCATAAACCTTAACCATGGTCGATAACGACAGCAAAACTGTTTCGTATAAATTCTAGTGTAATTCAAAATTCGATTTAAAATTGCGACCGACAAAGTCGTGTGGTTGTCGCAAGAATGTGGTCAGTATGAATCGAGCCTTACAGCAAGCTATTTGCTTTTGATACGGACTTCAGTTCGATACTAATATTTAGACATCTCTACATTTATACAAATTAATGAAATTGAAGTATCTGTTTGTAATAAAAACTATGAATATGGATTCATGTGCAGTACATATACCAAAATAACATTTTTACAATGTTTGTCTGTTTTTTCGTCTTTCTGTTGTCGGTTTGTTCGGCTAATCTCTGAAACGGATGGATCAATATTGACCGAACTTCTACTGCCCGGTGACTGGTGTAATAAGGAGTAACTTAGACTACTTTTATTTTAAAAAGCTAAAAACTCGATAAACTAAAAAACTTTTTTAATTTTGCGCGGCCGAATTTGCGAGCACAGTTATTTTAAACATAATTGAAGAGATTGAACAAAAATCCAGAGCCAGAAATCGACAACTTTCCCGTCCCTCGCCCAACTGTTCCTTATGTTGGTCCATGGTCTCCTATGTAGAGACGAGCCATGTGCCTTCCTGCCAGAAAGCTCATAAGAAGGCAACAAATAACCGTCTGTAACAACACGAGCACGTAGAATGTCTTTCTGCAACTCGTGCAGGTAAGAATCCAACGCCTAACCCATTTCAGCCAACATAATGACAATAATAAAAAAATAGTCCGGAGGTGGTGTCAAGAGTCTCCGAAACCGACGTGTTTGTATGAAAATGGTAATGAATGTGAAGGAAGCCAGACAGGTTTATCAGGATCGTGAGGTCTGGCACGATACTCTCTGCCTACTCCGTAAGGGACATGGCGTGAAGATATGCATGTATGTGTATAAATAAATATCCCTAGACAAGTTACACAAATTGAATCTAACCCCAAAGTAAGCACATTTTATGCTTGTTTTATAGGTGTTAGTCAACGATACTATTCATAGAAATACTTAAATATGCCAGAATAAATTTAATAAACACCCAGACCCGGAAATGTAGACATCTAAATGTTCATCACACAGATGCCTGCCCTCGTCGGGAATCGAACCCGAGCCTCGCGGTAGGTAGGTGGAGTAAGGAGTTAGGCGTGCACGCTAGCCCCTCGACCAACGAGGCAGTCAAAGTAATTATCAAATAAGTATTTGTGCTCTTAGCTGTGAATAGCTAAATCTTACGACATTACTAAGCATAAAAATTGGACAAAATTCCTAAACAACGCAAAAATATAACCAACTAAAATAGTATGGACTAGATACATACATACATATCTTCACGCCAAGTTCCCCACGAGATAGGCAGAGAGTATCGAGTGCCAGACCTCACGATCAATGATAGTGTCATGTTCCTGTCCGGAGGCTAGGGTAGACTTACATAACGTTGACGGTGCCTCCATTGGTGTCTATAAGTCCTTAAGGAGAGCCTTGGGCATGTTGCTATCTAATCACAGAAAGTAATGGTTCTTATCTGTCATTAGACAGCATCATAGATGGCAGCTACAATGTAATAAAACTTGTAGCTAAATTTATTACGTACGTACTTACAGAGCATTTTCACCCGTGTTGGTCCGGGCTCCTTTGTAGAATAGACCATCTGCCTTCCTGCTCGTAAAAGGCGAGCATAAGCTCACCGTCACTAACACCGTGACATCTTACTAGGTGGTAGAGTCTCGCAGCCACTCGCCCGGATTTGTACCACTGCCTTACCTACTCCTGCCGCCATAACGTCAATGCCCGCTGTTGACGTGTTCCGGTTGGAGGGTAAAGTAGCCGGTAAACGTTGGCAACGCACCATTACCACCTTTGGTGTCTCTAGGCGACGTGAATTTCTTACCATCATGAAATCCGTCTGCTTGTTTGCCTTCCAATATTATTTAAAAAAAAACCATCAGCGAGTTCCAGCAACGTCTTTTAGGTAAAAACCGAAAATCTAGCAGATTTTGCACATTATCTGGCTACTGACTGAAATGAACAGTTGGCAACAGTGGCCTGTGGAGAAGATCCAAACCTCGGGAATGAACCTGTGGCTATATGCATGTTCGCCAACGGGGCAGTCTTTAGTGAGAAGGATATGAGAGAAGTTTTAATCGTACATATTTTTCCCCGTGTAGAAACACGAACTAGAGGTTTTATTACGTAAAGTTTTTCAATTCGCATGTTGTAAGGTATCCTTCTTAGAACTACTTTTATATAACGTAGACGCTAAGAGTTAATAATACACTAGCTATCACGGCGAACTGCAATTCAACCGTTCAGTTTGTATGGCAAAAATTAAAATGTTGTTTTTCCCAGTTTCCTCGTGCTTTATTTTACGATAATGGAACGTAAACAAGCAGACGGATTTCCTGATGGTAAGAAATTCACGGTGCCTAGAGACACCAAAGGTGGTAATGATTTTAGCGAGACTAACGATGCGTGTATGTATATGCATAAATAAATAAATGATATATAGATAAATAAAGTATAAGCTCAGTAACACTTCAAAGAAAGTTACTAAAGTAAGACACCCAGTTAAGCAAATGTTTATTATTTTATAACCAGACTTGGTGGCAATGGGACCGCCTCGGAAATATGCTCTTTCAAATAAAAAGAATCGCTTTAGAAAGGACCGTAAATCGATTACCATACTTAAAAATAACAAAAGTCGAACGTATGACCCATTTTTTTTAATTGGTAAAAAATTAAATGCACTGTTACTGCGCACTGTACACGCTTAACCCTACCGACGAAACGCGAGGTTCAGGTTTATTCCCGATGGGAGCAGACATTTGTGTGATAATCTTCTAGATGTATGTATAGATTTAGAAAAAAATATATTTTAGTATTAATTTTTTCATACTAATATTATAAAGAGGAAAACTTTGCTTGTTTGTTTGGTTGTAATGAATAAGCTCAAAAACGACTGGACCGATTTTAAAAATTCTTTCACCATTCGAAAGCTACATTATCCGCGAGTGACATAGGCTTTGTTACATCCAAATCGGTATAGTAGAAGCCAAGTTACGCAGGCGAAGCTGCGTGAAACTGCTAGTCTAAAATAAAAGTACTTAATGGTATTCGAAAGGTTAAAATGCCTCTTGTTAAGTTAATGTGAAATATTAATATTTGATTTGTATTTCTGGGTATAGATACTTATTCAATTGATTCAAGTACATATTTAAGTTGGTCCGATGTTGATACATACATACTACATAAGGTCCTGGGTTCGATACCAGCAACGATGCTCGGGATTGGATAAGTACTCGGTAAGCGATAGGTTTGACACATATCACATTGTGGAACTAAGTACCTTCAGCGAATCGTGAGTGTTCCGGGTGAACCTACAGAGGTACCTACCTCTTCAGGGACGCAGTTGTACAGATATTTCGCTAATAAAGTTAGAAAATAATAACCATTTCGGAAACAGTCTTCAGTTCAGTTCTCAGGAAGTGTTTATTCATAATGCGTCCAGCGCAATCTACTGGGCAGTTGGTGGTGATGAAGAATATTTGGTGGGTAAGTGGAGTCAACAACACCGTGCCTTTCGCCTCGACGGTTGCCACTGTTTCGCCGGTCACCAGTAACTCTATTGGACATGGGAGGGTATTCATCACGACCAATCCAGTTTGATGATGTCCAGGTGGTTGTAATGTGGAACGCTGGATAACACAAAAAATATAACATTTTTAATTATTTATACGGGATACTCACGATATCTTTTTGTTTCATTTGTATATGCCAATGTGACATAGCGGATAAAATTGGCATATCTATTCTACTTCTACTCTAGTCTATTAAAATCTGGAACACGTTAAATAATTTCAATAGGTAAGACGGTTTTAAGTTGGCCCAGGCATGGGATCCAATTGTTGGTCGGTGCCGGGCTACATGATATACAAAAAGTGCCGTAAAGTGTAGGGACATAGTTAGGGTTGTGTGTCGCGATATAGCGCCCAGGAATGATAGTGACAAGGACGTCACAAAAAAAAGAATTAGACGGAGAGTTGATAGGCTCGTCTGTTACTAGATATCTAACAAAGCCAGCTGGATATCTAACAAAGGCATGTTACATATGTGTAACTATATACGCTCAAAAACATAACCATAAGCCAGCTAGTCACTGACAAAAGCCTGCAACATAAGTGTAACTTTATACGCTCAAAAATATAACCATAAGCTTGCTGGTCTCTGACAAAGGCATGTAACATAAGGGTAACTATATACGCTCAAAAATATAACCATAAGCCAGCTAATCACTGACAAAGGTCTGTAATATAAGTGTATATATTTTAATACGCTTAAAAATTCAACCATAAGCCAGCTGGTTACTGACAGAGGCCTATAACATGAGTGTATATAGTATAATACCTACGCTTAAAAATTCAAAAAAATTCTCGAAAAAGCGTTTGATAGGGTTGTACGTAAGGAACTTTGGGACATTTTGCCAGATTATGGGATAGATGGGTCCCTGCTGCGTGCGGTACAGTCAATGTATTTA
>NJDD01000813.1:172555-197077 GCA_002245505.1 Calephelis nemesis
CGGGTGCCACCCAAGGTAGCTACGCCACTGGGTTTGCCACCTATTATATTGTGGGATTTAGTGTCTTCGGCTAGTCGTCGGTGCCATAGTTTTTTTAATATCCTCGAAGAGGCAGGCAAAGCCACAACCAAGGTACATATTGAGATAAGCCGAAGGCTTTAAGTCCCACGATGTGAGAGGTGGCAAGCCTATCTACATCTAGGCCCACATCCAATTGCGGACAATGTTCTTTTGTTAGCAAATTAAAAACAAACAATTTCTATTTTTTTTTTTGTGATTGTGTGACAAAGAGGATTTCAATATTTTGTACAAAAGTGGGTTATAAAATCCGACAAGTGGCTTTTAAAATCATAATATTAATATGTGAAGCAAAAGCTTTGGACCCCTTTATACGAAAATTGCGCAGACGGAGGAGTATGAAATTTGACACATTTATAGTTTATGTATAGGGAAAGTACAGAAATATAACATTTTTTTAATAATAATACCTGGTTTAATTTTAATTCTGCCTACATTTTCAGGAATAGGGACATGAAGATACTAGATCTGACTATTTTACAATTTTACGACATACTTTTCATGATTAAAAATTTATTAATATGGAAGAAGCTAGACGTGCATTTTACAGTTTTTTTATAGCATAAAGGTAGTCTTACCTCAATACCAATCTGAAGAATCCCAGCAGCAACAAAAGCCATCGCAGCTAGAATCCCCCCAATGAACATTTTAGTTAGTGGTGCCAGATCAGGCAAGATTGGCCAAGCGCCTCCAGGGCAAATAGGAATCATTAGTAGGACCAACGCTGGATTCATCACTTGGAGCTGATCGGGCATGAGGGTAATACCGAAGACTTCACTCTTCAGTCTTGAAGCTTGGAAAGTCCAACGAGAGCCCTACAAAGACAATTGTAATGGGGAATATGTATGAAAAGGGTGATGAATGTGGAGGAAGCCAGACATATCTGCAAGGATCGTGATATTTGGCACTCGATACTCTGCCCATCACCCATGCCCATTAAGTTTATAATGTTAATAGTACATTTTTAAATAGGTACCTATTACTATATATTAAGTATATTGTTGACTGTCATCCAAAACACAAGGATGTTATTTGTATATTATTGCCGCTGTGGTCTACCGGTCTGGTGTAAGACTTGACTTCTTAAGGTCCCAGGTCGAGCAACAAAAAAAATTAAAATGTGTATTTTCAATTTTCAAATAAAAGATCGGATATACGCCCGGTTGACGATAGGCTTGCCACCTGTCACATTGTGGGACTTGGGCTCTTCGGCTAGTCGTGGGTGCCCTGGTTGTGCTTCTGCCTACCTCTTCGGGGATATGGGCATGAAGATAATTCTTTTTTTGTGTAGTTATTCTAGAGACATTTATTTATGAATATTTATTAAACAAAAAGACAACTGAGGCTTTTATACGTCATAAAAACGAAAAAATGCGAAACATCATTATGAGTCCAGAAACAGGTAAGGCGATAAAATCTAATTGGGCAACTTGCTGCACAGCAATCTATCATCAGTGTAAATGTCAATTTATAAAAACTTCAAATGAAACCCTTAAATTATTTTATAACAAATCAACTTAATAGTCAATGTATTTCCCTGATCATCAACACAAATAATAAGAAAATAACAAAACTAAATCTTTACATGATACACTTTTTAAAAATAATGATAATAATAATAAATAATAAATACCCCTGGACAAATCACACAAATTGAATCTAACCCCAAAGTAAGCAAATTATATGCTTGTGTTATGGGTGTTAGTCAACGATACTGTTACATACGAGTATAAATACTTAAATAGATACCAGAATAAATTTAATAAACACCCAGACCCGGAAATGCAGACATCTAAATGTTCATCACACAAATGCCTGCCCCCGTCGGGAGTCGAACCCGAGCCTCGCGGTTGTAGTTAGGCGAGTACGCTAGCCACTCGACCAACGAGGTAATGATTGCTTATCAACTGTATTCAAGGAGCTTTCTTGGCTAAGTAATGAGAAAACGCCGTGCGAAGTACGACATGCATGACATAGCAATCCAGTTCACGAACAATACTTAATTCAATATCAGTTCTAAGTATTGTTCATGAATAAGATGGCTTGACGTAAGAAACGCATAGCTAAGTATCGTAATCCACGCAGCGTTTTCTCATGCCAATGTATAGTATATCACGACCCGAATACTTATTTAATCCAGAGCAACATTTTATTTATTAAAAAAAAAACATTTTGAGTTGCCCGACACGGGAGTCGAACCGAAGACCTCATGTAGTCAAGGCCAACACTGGACCACTTGACCACAGAGTTCTTTTTACAACGTTTGCGAAGATAATAATTTACTCACTTGTTGATCAAATAGCGACCAGAAAATCGGCACGGGGAGGTACAGATATAAAATGGAGCACACAACTTTCACGTCGGCCACTAGCTTCTCTCCATACTTGTCAACGGAGTAATCCAACCAATGGCATCGAGGAGGACCGTCAACGTTCCTATCATGATTAAAACGCTTTTTAAGGGCATACTGAAACAAAAACGTAGCAGATTTAAAAGCTGGCAACATTTCGCTTATCTACGTTGAGTAATAGTATAAGGAACGCTAAGTTTTTTTATAAGGAGAGAACAATGAGAGCTGTCTCATGGTATGAGATGGTAAAATGATGGTAAAAAAATTTGGTCTCTAGACACAATAAATGTTGCTAAGTTACCACTATCTCTTCACCTAGATATAGAACCAAGTGTGCAACTTTCTTGTCCAACCCCTCGGCACAGAACAATCGCGAGCACTAATGTACCGGCCTCTCTTTCAGAGAATCTCGTGAAGTTAATAAACAAAGTCAAAATAAGAGAGAGGCCGGTTCGTTAGAGAGAGTCAGAAATGTTTGGAAATTACTACTACTTATAATTAAACTTTACGTATTAAAAGTAAAACAGGATACTTTTATAACCTGAGCTGTGGGTAAAAGCTACACTAGGTAATATTACCTACACAATATTGATTTATGATATTACCGTCATTAAAATATTCCGGATATTTGTTTTGTCCCAAAATATAAGTATCAAAATGTGCTTTGATGAATACGTTTGAAGCTGATTCAAATGATAGATGTCCCCTAAATGCTTTTGCTTTTAAGCAGCTCATCAATAATGGCGGTGCAGATGATTTATAATGCTTCGGTGATTGATATTTAAGTGAAGATACTAAACGCCTATCGGAAGTTTATATTTTCAGGTGATAGTTAGTATCTTCGCACCCATATCCGTGTCTTGGTAATAATAACTATACTTATAAAATAATCGCCTCTGTGATCTAGCGGTCCGGTTGTTGGACTTGACTGCGTGATGTCTCGGGTTCGAATCCCGGGTCGGCCAGAAAAAATAAAATTGATTTTTTTTCTATTTTCTAATAAAAAAAATGTTGGTCGTGATTGGAAATGTGCCCGATTGGCGATAGGCTTGCCACCTATCACATTATGGGACTTAGTGTCTTCGGCTAGTCGTGGGTGCCTTAATTCTGCCTCTGCCTACCTCTTCGGGGATATGGGCGTGAAGATACTTTTTTTATAAAATAACATGTCCTGACTGACTGATTCATCATCGTCGAGCAAAAACTGTTAGATTTACAGCCATGAAGTTTGGTAAGTAGGGTCATTTTACTAAGTAGACACCAAGCTAAGGGCAGCATTTTGGGAATTCTTCCCCATAAGCGGATGAAATAAGGGTTGAAAGTTTGTATGGAAAACCGTCGCTTTTTAAGTTAGAAGCATGAAATTTTGTTTTTGGGCTGCTGACTATAAATGAGTAGGTAGATACGTGTTTAAGTGTTTCTGGAAATTCTACCCCTAAGAGGGTTATAGGGGTTGAAAGTTTGTGTAAAAATCCTTAATTTGATTTTTTATTTGAAATGAATAGGTTCCGAAACTACTGGACTTGAGTGACATAGGTTTTGTTTCATCAAAATCGGTGCAGTAGAAGCCAAGTTACGCAAACGTAGTCGCGTGAAAATGCTAGTAGTAAATAAACTTATTAACTGCCACGTGAGCAAAGCCGCGAGTAACAGCTAGTCTAATACATAGGCTGATATTATCTAAAGTGGGAGTGGACGTACATTCAGGCCATCTACAATCAGCTGAGGATAATAATTAAACCCACAGAAATCCGTCTGCTTTTTTGCCGTCCATTATTAGAAAAGAAATTAATAGCTTGCAAACTTATCCCCAACCGGGTACCTAACCGATCCCGGGCAGTAGTGTTTTTTATTGAGAAAAACACGCCTTTTTTATGATATTGGTAGGCAAACAAGCAGACGGATTTCCTGATGGTAAGAAATTCACGCCGCTTAGAGACACCAAAGGTGGTAATGGTGCGTTGCCAACCTGGGGCCGGGATATTAGGCCTCGAGCAATTTTTTTTTTATGACATTGGAAGGCAAACAAGCAAACGGATTTTCTGATGGTAAGAAATTCACGCCGCCTAGAGACACCAAAGGTGGTAATGGTGCGTTGCCAACCAGAGGCAGGGATGTTAAGCCTCGAGCAAAAGTAACTTTAACGGCTACCTTACCCTCCGAACCGGAACACGTCATGATGTTATGGCGGCAGCAATAGGTAAGGCGGTGGTACCAATCCGGGCGAGTCGCTGCTAAACTCTACCACCTAGTCAGAATTCACGGTGTTAGTGACGGTGAGCCTTTGCTCGCCTTTTACGAGCTGCCTGGCAAGGAAGGCAGATGGTCTATTCTACAAAGGAGCCCGGACCAACACGGGGAAAAAGTTTACGGAATTAAGTTGCTTGACAAAGGAATTGAACCCGGGAATTCATGCCGTCAACGCCAATTCCGAGCCAACAAAGAACCACAGAGTCAATTTCATAATAAATAGTATATTTACGTGTTCAGGTTTCGTAGAACAACTGTAGCTTTCAGCTCCAAATAATTTTACTAAAGGCTAAACTTCCCTTAGGTTGGCAACGCACCGTCAAGGTTTAGGATGCTAGACATAGATAAATAAATAAATATTCCTGGACTAGTAACACAAATTGAATCTAACCCCAAAGTAAGCAAATTATATGCTTGTGTTATGGGTGTTAGTCAACGATACTACTACATAGAAATACTTAAATAGATACCAGAACACGTTTAATAAACACCCAGACCCGGAAATGTAGACATCTATATGTTCATCACACAAATGCCAGCCCCCGTCGGGAATCGAACCCGAGCCTCGCGATTCGTCGATGCAGTTAGGCGAGTACGCTAGCCACTCGACCAACGAGGCGGTCATAGATAGAGGCGACGAGAGTTTTAAAACATGAAACACATCCTTTCTTTGAAAACAAATTACAAAATAAAGTAGGTATTAATACAAAAAAAAATTAATCGCAGCGATTTATATCGCATGTATGACAAAACGCTTTACAACCGCAGTTACATTAAATAAATATTAAAGTAGGACATAATACTTACATAAATACAAGAAATGAATTTCAGGGTTGCACTATCACGAGGCTTTTTGATCCGGTACGATGGTTTACCGGTTACGAATATCACTGCAAAAAATATAAGTTACAACCTACTGGTATTAATATTAAAAAGCTATTTCCCGTCTCCAAAAAGAAGAAGGTTAAGAAGAAATAAACCAAGAAGCGAGTTAGCCTCTTACATACATACATATCTTCACGCCAAGTCCCTTAGGGGTAGGCAGAGAGTAAAGAGTGCCAATTATCACGATCCTGGCATATCTGCCTAGCTTCCTCCACATTGATTCCACTTTTCATACAAACACGCCGGTTTTGGAGACTCTTGATACCATCCTTGGAGAATATTAGGCCGATTTGATCTAAAAATGTCAACGTTGGTCCCTCCGGGTACCTACATCTATCCACATTGGCATTTTATATCTGCTATGTTAATCTTTCATCTGCAATTCTTTCTACATATTTTCCGAACCAGCGAAACATGCTCTTTCTTCATTTTAACGCCAACACTCTCACTTAATCCCACTCTTTCTCTGATCTCACCGTTACGAACGTGAGCATTACACCGTAGATTCAGCCCCTTAAGTAGCATTAGCTTGGAAATAAAATAATTAATGTTATATAAAGTTACAAGTTGTTACCGGTATACGGTGAAAGGGTCAGAGCGTAATTATGTGCACTAATTACTGCTGTCTCAACTTTAATAGTTGTAATATTATGACTTCCGTGCCACTTTCTTAGACTCCGCTAAAAAGGAACTTCTCTATTCATCTGTATGTTTTTAATTATATCTAAGAGTATCCCCATGTTGGTCCGGGCTCCTTTGCAGTTAGGTACACCGTGTCATATGACTAGGTAGTAAAGTTTCGCAGCTACTCACCCGGATTGGTACTACCGCCTTACATATTTCTGCCGCCATAAGGTCATGACGTGTTCCAGTTTGGAGGGTAAGGTACCCGGTAAACTTACTTTTGTTCGAGGCCTAACAACCCGGCCTCAGGTTGGCAACGCACCATTACCACCTTTGGTGTCTCTAGGCGGCGCGAATTTCTAACCATCAGGAAATCCGTCCGCTTGTTGCCTTCCAATATCATAAAAAAAGAGTATTAAGAGGTCGTCATTTAAAAATGTAACAAAACTGGACTTATAATTAAAGCCGCCTGATTGATTGCTTTTGAGAGGTATAACCAACATCACTGGTGGTAGACTGCTGTGCAGAAACTTGCCCGGATAAGAATCCGCCGCCTTATGTATTCTTGTCGCCTAACAACACAAGTTGCAAGAGTCTCCGAAACCATCATGTTTGTATGAAAAGGGTAATAAATGTGGAGGAAGCCAGAAAGGTCTGCGAAGATCGTGAAAATTGGCACTCGATATTCTCTGCTTACCTTATAAGTGACTTGGCGTGAAGATATGTGACTTGCACAAAATGCAACTCCTCGACCACAGGCCAGAGACGAACCTATAACATCCATGGTGTCTATACTTCACAGTTGTCTTTTACCCTCAGGAAACCCGCGGGCTTGTTTACTGCTACTATTATAAAATTTTAACGTGGCACATAAAAACCATCGGGAATAGTCACAACTGGATGCTGAGAAGCAACAAAGTGGCAAACCACATCATTTCCCCCGGGTCGGGCAACAAAAACAATAGAAAATGTGTGTTTTCTGACAAAAACAACATTGTCCTTGATTGGATATGTGCCCGCTTGGCGATAAGCTTTCCACCTAACACATTATGGGACTTAGTCTTTTTGGTTAGGCGTGGTTGCCCTAGTTGTGTCTCTGCCTACTTCTTCGGGGATATGGGCGTGAAATCGCTACATCAATTCAAATTGATGACTATTTATACATTCTGATAGTGTTGTAAATGTATACGGTTTTAAGTTACATACATTGAAAAAGAACATGGGAAAAACGTATTTTTATCAGAAACTAGCTGTTCCCGCGAACTTCGTTCCGCACGTTCAGTTTGTATGGGAAAAATTAAAATGTTGTTTTTCCCAGTTTCCTCACAATTGAACAGGATAAAAAGTATCATATGTCCTTATCCCGGTTTTCAGCCTAATCGGTGTAGCCGTTCTTGAGTTATAAATAGTGTAACTAACACCACTTTCTTTTATATATATAGACTAATGGCACGCCTCGGCTTCGCTTGGATATGAAACATACAATCTTCATCTTCAATCACTTTATCTATTAAAAAACCGCATCAAAATCCGTTGCGTAATTTTAAAGATTTAAGCATAGGTACAAATAGACAGAGGAAGCGACTTTGTTTTATTCTATGTAGTGATTTTCAAAAATTAGATCAATGTTTCGAAAGTCACCAATTTCGCATTTTGTGGATTGACACACTATTGCAAATCAGCATCCAACAATTCTCGAATTTTATTGGCTAGACTAAACCAGATAAAATTTACAATACTGGAAGCCGCCAATCAATAACTTAACCGCCTCTATTAAAAAGTGGTCATCGTCGATGTCATATGACCAATGACTGACTGACATCATTTTTGATTTATTGGATTTTATCGATTAGATGGTAGAAAAAAAACGAAGGGATGTATACATTTCTGTCTCAGTGGTACAAATTAAAAATGATTTAAAAAAGTTAGCATTAATTTTTTTTATAACTTTCAATACCATTTTACTGCATTTTTTAACTTTGAGTACCTTATGATAAGTTTCAACTGAAACCTGAACAGTTTTAAAAATGTTTTGTTTTCATAATTCATCTAGAAAGGTTACCGAAATTCATCATACATTTTCCTCAGAATAAATATATTTTGATGGTTTAAATTGTAATCAAAAAAGGTAATTTCGAATATCCAAACTTTGATCTGTAACGAAATTCGTGGGTCCGTCGAAGTCGCCCTTCTCGAATAATTGAAAGTAAGCCGTCGGTATAGTAAGTTCATTTCGTGAAGAAGATGACCATTAAAGGTCTTAAATATACCTAATCGGTCCAAAGAAAGAGGTAGACAACCCACATTGTGGGCAAGTGATATGACGTAGAAAAGGGTAAAAATAGTGTCAGCCGAGAATAGATCATAATGACGCTAATTTGCAAGTATACCTGACGATAGATCCAAATAAGATGAACGGAACGAACAGAGAGAAAGAGAGTCAGATACACATACATACATCTGTTTCTGTATTTTATACAAAAAATAGCCAAGCCGGAGAAATTGCCGCCTAAAATTGGTAACGAAATAGTATGGGAAAAAATAGTGTTACTTTCCTTTCACCCATACAATTTCCCCAGTGCATCATCCTCCCTTGTGACTAATGAAAATATAAAAAACAACAGCATCGGTCGAGCCGCTCGCTGGTTCTGATGAGGCCAATGGCAGTCGAGATTCATTTGTATATAAAATGTTATAATTCCTATAGCCATTTTTATTTTCAAATCATTTAAGAATTCATTCAAACATACACACGAAATTTTAGCCCAATCTTTTAATTTATTTATATAAGAGGAGGCAAACGAGAAAATGGGTCACCGGAAGGAAAATGATCACCGCCTACGGACATCTTCAACACCAGGAGTATCACAGAAGTGTTGCCGACTTTTTTTCTTGAAGATTTCTAAGTCATATTTGTATATACTGCCCTTAGTAATTGTTTACACAAAGTTGTGCGTAGTGACAAAATATGTCTTTTGATCGCACACGTTAATCGCCACGCATCAAGATGATGGACATAATACCATAAACTCTGTCGCGATATTCGGAGGTAAAACTAGCAGCAGGAACCAAACCAAACAACTCTTCAGAGGAGTAGGAGTTGGAAGAGGTAGGTGACTAACACGCATACATAATATTTATATATAACATAGGAAAGGAGGTGTGAATACAAAATAATAAAACTATACATAGGGTATATCACAAATACAGTGTAAATATAAGTAGGTAGACAGTGGTAAAACTGCCTACAAGCGTTCGAAATTGCACGTACACGTAAATAAGCGCACCGACAATCCTCCTAATTGAACTTAACAGGACCCTCAGTAACGCATAACAATATGCCAAATATGTATGTATGTATAATATGTATGTATGTACGTATGTTTTTTGTTCCGTAATTATTAATTAAAATTCGATTGATTAATCACGTCAGAACTCTTTTATATTCCATAAAGTTTTTATACTGTGTCACAAACTAACCGATGGAAACAAGTACTAGTAGAGCTGGAAATCCAAATCCCAAAGCGTAGCACGCGTCATCACCGAAACACATGACGCTTCTTCTCAGAGCTGGAGTCACAATCATACCCATAAAACCTCCAAAATTTGCAGTGCAGTAAAAAATAGAAAAGAACCTTTGAAGTTTCTGGTTTTCTTCAGGTATGCGAAACTGAAAATTTTGTTTTTTTTTATCAACGAAAAGTCTGGTATGCTATATGGTGTCTATCATAGATATGATATTATCATATCTATGGTGTCTATATATTCGTATGTACTGAGTTATCAAAGGCTGCATGTGCTAATCAACCAGTTACATAATACTTCAGCAATTGAAAATGGCAAGCACTAATATTAGGACGATACGAAGAGATAAGGAGATGGTAACAATTCGGATGAGCTGCTGTGCCTACAGCATTCTATGAGTACTACCTTTTTATGTCTTCTAGATAAAGCTCGGTGAAGTTGCATAAAATCGCGAGATTAGCAACAATTTAGTCATTCAAAAAAAAATCTTCTAGTAAACCCCTCAAGAATGGGATCATGTAGTTTTTGTGAGGGGTTGCTTAATATTATGATACATATATATCTATCTTCACTCCCAAGACCTTTTTAGATTTAGAGAGAGGCTTAAATGGTTGCAAAACAGTTATCAAATGACAAGAAAGACACCGGAGAGATCTTGGTTTTACATTGCAGTAGCGGTAGAGATGTGAGGCTGGTGTCAAAAATGTATGTAACATAGATACATAAATATATTTATGCCAAGACCCTTGGCATGAATATATTTATGTATCCTATGTATCTTTTGGGTTAGGCAGAGAGTATCGGGTGCCACCTATCGCTATTCTAACTGAGATGTACCTAGCTTCCTCGAACCTCATTACTTTTATTGCAAAAAGTCTCTTTAGACTAAGTTTGGATAATGAAGTAGAGATTTGATCTTAAATTTCTAATTTTACTCCTCTGTTGCGCGCGCTCCCTCACTTATTTTCTCGCGCGCTCTCTCACTTATTTTCTCACGCGTTCGCTCACTTGTTTACCCACTCACTTGCTCTCTCCCACACACTCACTCTCTCTGTCTCTCTCCGTTCTCTGATTTCACCGATTGCAAACGTAATCGGCGAACGTAACACTACTGATTATACGAAGTGCTCTTTTTGCGACCTTATTTATCCCTTATAATTATACTAGCAAGCCCGTCCCCGCTTCGCACAGTTGAATAAACTTATGTATTACTATACATTTAAACTAAACCGCATCAAAATCTGTTGCGTAGTTTTAAAGATCTGTGCATACATAGAAAAACAGCGGAAAGCGAGTTTGTTTTATATTATAGAGTCTAAAACAGTGTAGATGCCAAAAATAGTGGCTTGCTCTCGGAAACTCACTGCTCTTATAAAATAATCGGATTACTGAAATGATAAGCTCGTTGGAGAGCGAGACGATGGCTAATTAGTTCTAGGTACCTAAGAGACTCTCATAACGGCAAGTAGTCTCTACGTCAATTGAAAGAGGTTTATTTTATCTTTAATGTAATACTCTTATATCACCTACGACTTCAAACGCATTACGATTTAAAGCTTACTATTGATGTGCCTTATATGCAGATCCGCTGATACGGATCAGAATACCTATATTTGAAGTCTAAATCAGTGGACGCGCTTATACGAAACACACACAAATCCTATTCCAATTTACAATCTTAATGAATGGAGATTTAGGAGAAATCCTACTTACTTGTACATATACGTCTTTATTATTTCTGATCCTACCTTGACACTTTGAGACTTTAGTGACATTATAGTACTTTTTTTAGAAAGATAGGTCATGACTGATCGAGATGGTCCCATATTAGTATATCTTGATCCGACAAGAGGTTTGTGATTTATATTTAATAATGCATACATTTTTGTCCATCGTCAAGATAGAGAACATTTTGTTTCTACTTCGTCACTCAAAGTACCAGGCTTAAAATGTACCGACTACCGACTGTTGGTTATTTTAAACCTGTTTACCTGGTCCCCTCCAAAAGCAGCAACACAAGGTTTGATTCCACCGGTTCCAGTAGCAATAAGTGCCAATCCAAGCATGGAAGTGGAGCTGAAATGTTCAAAAAAAAATCTTTGCTTTTTGTTAGTAGTTTTTTCTTTATTTTTTTTTAGGTTAATTTGCATCTTGCTGGGGCCGGCTAAGACCTTTAGGCCATGCTGCCACGTCTTCCGTACTAATTAATTCTTACACAATCATTAGTCACATATCTTCCGTATTAATTATTTTTGTACAGTCATTAGTCACTATTTATAAAGTCACGTCAGGGTCTTGAGTAAAGCGGTGGTCACTTTACACAACCTCACTTTGGGAGATTTGGCGACAGCGAGGAAATTCACGATACACTAAGTTCTTTATGGTTATTTCATTTGGGCACGTTCACTGAACAAAACTGAACTAACTCTAAATTAATTCAAAGTCAATAATTATGAAAAAATACGACCATCTTTATTCACGATGGCGCCAAAACTCCTTTTCTTTTTGTCTCTTCCGCAAGGTTTTTTTAGTTAGTACCATATGCGTGAGTATTTGCCATTGTTATTTGCGTCAGCTTTAACATCTGCCTTTAGTCAAGTATAACTAATTTGCATCAAATTATTGCAGCCCCGCCTTGATTTAGATAAAAGATATCTTAATATGATTAGAGGAATAAAAAATACCTACATATCTCACATTCATCGCTTCTGTGATCTAGAGTACCGATGTAGGCATTAACAACACGAGGTCTCGTATTTGATTCCAGGGGGCTGCCTATGTATCTCAGTTGCCCACTCAAAATAGAAAAGTGTAGATGTGAAATCTGATTATATAGGAACAAACAAACTTACGTGGGCGGTAACATAAGTGGGGGTATTGCCGAACAACAAGTCAAAACGGTCCCCACCAGATATATCACAGAAAAGTAAAGTATCACCCTGGAACAAGGCATAGTCATCAAGCTGGTTAAGGATATCGCCCATGGCAATAATTAGTATCCCTGAACAAAATACATAAATTAAATCTAACCCCCAAGTAAGCAATGTAACTTGCTAGGCTTATGGGTGTAATCGTCCGAATATAATGATCCGAGGTTGGTGTCAAGAGTCTCCGAAAGCGGCGTGTTTTCGGGTACAGGGTAATGAATATGGAGGAATCCAGACAGGTTTGCCAGGATCGTGAGATTCAAAACTCTCTGCCTACTCCGTACGGTACTTGGCGTGAAGATATGTGTAATTTGTATGGTATAGGTGTTAGTCAACGGTAGTAATACATAGTAATACTTAAATAGATACTAGAATAAATTTAATAAGCACCCAGACCCAAAAATGTAGACATCTAAATGCTTATCACACAAGCGCGTGCCCCCGTCGAGAATCGAAGCCGAGCCTCGTGGTAGGTAGGTGGAGTTAGGCGTGCACGCTAGCCCCTCGACCAACGAGGCAGTCAAAGTAATTATCAAATAAGTATTTGTGCTCTTAGCTGTGAATAGCTAAATCTTACGGCATTACTAAGCATAAAAATTGGACAAAATTCCTAAACAACGCAAAAATATAACCAAGCTCTAAAATAGTATGTACTAGATACATAAATACATATATATCTTCACGCCAAGTTCCCCGCGAGATAGGCAGAGAGTATCGAGTGCCAGACCTCACGATCCTGACAAACCTGTCTGGCTTCCTTAACATTAATTACCCGTTTTATACAAACGCGCCGGATTCGAAGATAATATAAATTAATAAAAATGAACTATTTCGTTCTGTATTATTGGTTCTTAGGTAACAAGGAAATAACTTAAACCCATCCGTCATTCGTGGCTTTTATGTAGACATATTGCGACATTACGAGCTCATATATTGAACATCCTATTACTGATTAGAAGTTTTATATAAATCCTGACTTCATTTTCTGTCACACGTTTATGAAACTTGATAGAGTTTTATATTAAAGTCTCTGCTACACTACATCAGACGATAGGATATCAAAGAGATGCATTCTGCGTATTGCATCTCGTTAGTAATAATTCTATATTCTTATAAACACTGACTATTTCATAATGACTGATTAGGATTATTATTAATCAAAGTTTATTAAATAAACTAGTGGTCGCCCGTTGGTCGACATTCGACCATAATAATAGGTAATCTTGTTGATAAGAATGCCTTCTTTATTTCTCCAGACCAACTGCTTTGTTCCCAAACTTTTTGGTGCGCCATCTGCGATATTTTATCGTTATCATCAATATATTTGTTTGTGTGTGTGTCAAATGCATGGTAGTGTGGATAATGTTTTATTTATTGATTTAATGTACTTTATAAGCATTATTATTGGAAAATATTAGTGTCAAATGCATGGTAGAGTGGGATAGCAACGCACCTGTAACATCTAGTGTCTATAGACCACGGTTGTCCCTTACATCAGAAGTACTACATGCTCGAAGATAAAGGCAGTGGTACAACCAGGGCACCCAAGACTAAACGAAGACACTAAGTCCCACAATGTGATAGGTGGTAAGCCTATCGCCAACCAATCCCGCGCAACGTTATTTTTATTACAAAATTGAAAATACACATTTCGCTTTTTTTGCCTGGACCAAGGGTTCGAACTAGGAACCTTAAGAAGTCTAGGGTAAAGTTTCCCAACGACTAGTCCGGATTGGTACCACCGTCTTACCTATTTCTGTCGCAATTATGTCAATACTTGCCGTTGACGTGTTCCGGTTTAGAGGGTAAGGTAGCCGGTAAACTTACTTTTTCTCAAGGCCTCATACCCCAGCCTCAGGTTGGCAATGCACCAAGACACACGCCGCCTACCTACGCCTGAATTTCTTACCATTAGAATCATTGTTTTTGTTTTCCTTCCAATATCATTAAAGAAAAATTCAAGTCCGACACCGGACCGCTACACCACGGAGGCGATACAATAAAATAAATAAAATAATTACCTGTATCTACCAATGAAGTTATCAGCGACTATGGCTCCTAGAAGAGGCATTGTGTAACAAAACATAATAAATATGTGGTAGACAACTGTTGCAGCATTCTCATGGAGACATAAAATATTTCTCAAGTACAAAGACAATATGGCTGTTGAACAAAAACTGAATAAAAACGCATTTTTTTAATACTTCATCTAAACATACGATATGTACACATAATACATAGCGTAAAAATTTCACAAGTTCCTATTAAAAGTTAAGACTAGCAGTTTTTCGTGACTTCGCCAGCGTATAATAGTTACAATTGTCATACAAACTTTACAAATTATCTTTACGCCCATATCCTCGAAGACGAACCCGGGACCTCATGCAGTCAAGTCCAACAACTAAACTGCTAGACCACAGAGCAAATGTTAGCTATATGCATATCAAATTTCATCAAAATCGATTCAGCGGTTTAGCAGTAAAATAACAACAGACAGACAGACTTTCGTTTTTAAAATATTAGTTGGAATGGATTAGTTAAACACGTTCAAGTAACTTTTCGTGATTAGTGAAGGAAACGAAAGATTTTCCCGCCATAAAAGCTATGCTTTAAATAAGTTTCTACATGTAAAAAAAATAAAATATCCATTCTACAGCTTTTACGTGAAAACCGACTTTGCCAAATTCACTTATTGTCACATTCTGCCATTTATATAGGGCGCCACAGAAGACCCTTAGGAAGCCAGAGCGTGGTGACCATACGCACTGCGTAGTTTATGTAAAAAATATTTTCAAAACTCTAACTGCAATAAAAAAACTTTTTTGCTATCCTACAAACTTAAAAAAAAACAGTTATCGGTGTTAGTAACCCTACTTCTACTAATAGCACCGGAGAGTAAGCCTAGTAAAGCCTATACCATAGGGCTAGGCTATGGCTTTACTAGGATTACTTTACCATTAATCTAACTATAAAAGAAATTATTTCAAATTTTTAATTTACCATCAAACGTATTTTATTACATTTTGATGTACTTTGGTTGTATATAAAATTCTCGTATCACAATGTTCGTTCCCGTACTCCTCCGAAACGGCTTGACTGATTTTCATGAAATTTTGTGAGCATATTGAGTAGGTCTGAGAATCGGCTAACATCTATTTTTATAACCCTAAGTGATGAGGGTGAATCTTTTTCATACCCCTAAGTGATAAGGGTGACCCCAATCTTTTTTATAGCAGAACAACGTCTGCCGGGTCAGTTAGTGTTAATGTAAATATCATCACTGATTTCATAGAAATTAATTAGTATTCCTAAACTACAACTTCAGAAAGTTTCCAAACTTACTTCTTAAACCGCAAAACGAAAACCTTTCACAAAATTCTGTTGCAATGATGCAAAATATAGAAGTGTTGTGGTTTCTAGGCATTATTATATTATTTACCTCAGGATGATTTCACTTTAAATATTTAACTGTATTTATTTAATTACGGACTTGAGATTTCCGATAAAATATTTTGTATTTTTAATGCACTATTATTTATATGATTAATATACAAATTGACAACTTGTAGTCACTGTCAAAAATGGCATTCTTGATGATTGTATTCCATGCACTGACCTCTAAGTATACTGAAGTATACTGAGGAAGTATACCTATTTCTATGATTCCGTGGTATTCCATAGCCTTTGACCTCTAAGTATATGGACATGAAATACCTATGAAAAAAGCCTGCCGTTGGCTACTAAATATGGCAGCCATTTTGACATTATAAGGTTGTCCAGAAAAAGTAGAGTATTAATATCGATACAATATGATCTATTAGGGATGATTGATAGTTAAGTTTAGGTAAATATATAAGAATTATTACTTACCTACCGAATGAAACTGTAACTATCAACTTAATTACTTAGTGCTACTCAATTGGCTTACAAATAGGGAAATGTAATTAAACGAAAGAAAGAATATTTATTAACTTTTCACGAGATAATTTTTTTCACATTAAAAATGTTTATTCTTTATATAAGTTAACTATTTTTTAACACGCTTTTGTTAGCCCGGGCTGTATGTATGTAGGAATATTTGAGCTCAATTTTCACCAGTTTATGTTTTTTTATGATATTGGAAGACAAACAAGCAGACGGATTTCCTGATGGTAATAAATGAATGCCGCCTAGAGACACCAAAGGTGGTAACGATGCGTTGCCAACTTGAGGCCGGGATGTTAGGCCTCCAGCTAAAGTAAGTTTACCGGCTACATTACCCTCCAAACCGGAACACGTCATTAGTTACGGCGACAGGAATAGGTAAGGCGGTAGTACCAATCCGGCCGAGTCGCTGCGAAACTCTACCACCTAGTAGGATGTCACGGTCTTAGTGACGGTAAGCCTGTGCTCGCGTTTTACGAGCTGCCTGGCAGGAAGACAGATGGTCTATTCCGCTAAGGAGCCCGAACCAAAATGGGGAAACCCGAACCAACACGGGGAAACCAGTTTTTAGAAGCCTGATCAATTTGGAATTTTGCACACGTATCAAGGGTCGATGACAATACAATTATATGGTACTGTCGAGCTGGGGGCTGATTATGTAACTTAGTTGACCACTCATAATGAAAAAGTGTACATCAAATAGCTGTCAAATGACGTGTTTTATATTTGCTATCTCCAGTAACCAACAGTAATACAGTAGAGATAGCAAACACAAATGACGTCATTGGATGTACACTTTTGTAGTTTCAACCCCCCCGATCTGATGATGGAGCCGAAAGATATGAACTAGAACTTATGATAGATGATCGTATCACATGTTTGATCTTGTTAGAAGGGCCTTGTAATTAATGTTGACCATGATTAGGTTTCAAGGTCTGATGATGAAGCCGGTGATGATAGATAAGAAGTAGCATTCCATGATGGAAAATCGAATCATAGCCGAGTTTGGACTTGTTAGAAAGGTCTTGTAATGAACTTTGACCACGATTAGGTTTCAAGTTCTGAATATAATAATATTCTACTACCGAGTTGATCTGAAGATGGAGATTCATGTTGGTTGATCGTATCATAGTAATTTCGGTAACGACGGCGAGCACCTAATTCAGCCTATGGACATCCAATTCCCGGCCAAGTACAGCTACGGTACGGTGGAAAGGCACATACATGACAGTTATTTGATGTACACTTTTCCATTTTGAGTTGGCAACTGGGATACATAATCAGCACCCAGATATTCTTTTCTAGGAACGTAAAATAAAATATCGACAGTTGTAAAAGTACATCACTATAAAATTGAACACTAAATATGGCTTTCCTCGCAAGCATGAGAACGGCCATGACGTCACTTTAAATCGACGCCAAAATGAGAATAGACAAAAGTATCTTTACCTCTTTCGGCATACATAACATTTGTTAAAAAGAGACAAAGATATATTGTTAAGTTATATGTCGATTCCAACGGTATTAATACAACAAATTTTACTATAGAACATTGTTGCACTACTTTACATATTCCTACTTCTACGATGATTTTATTCCATAGTCCACAGATCATAGTCCATAGTAGAAACATATAAAAATAAGTCGGGTTTTCCTTCCTTACGCAATAACTCCAGAACGCAAGAAGAGATTTCCACGGTTTTGCATTCGTTGGAAAGATCTCGGGTTCCGTGACGTTTATAGCAAACAAAATTTAAGAACATTTTCAACAGAAAAACAGGAAAACAGAACAAGTACCATACAAACGATCGGAGTAGTATGCCGGAACAGCTAGTTTTGAATAATTTAAAAACAATTTTGTAAAATCGGACAGTAACTTGTTTAATTAAACAAGACGAATATAAGGCAGATGCTCACGCCCATGCCTAAAACTATAGAAAAAAATTCTTACCATTGCTAGAAAAAGTTAAATAAAACACGAATTTTAAATAACATTTAATTTAATGTTTTAAGTTACTTACCTAGTTACAAACCATAGCAAAACCAATGTACTTTCCACAATATTATGCTAAACATATTAAGATGTTAATATATCCAAAACATCACAGATTTAAATATTACAATAACGAAAAAAATAATGCGCACGGATCTAAAAGATCTCGACTGATGATATGTAAATTATATAAGATACTACTAACGATTGAATCGGGTCAGAAAAGCTCATAAAAGTAATAAACTCTACATATTATATTAGACCATGTACCTAATTATTAACGACGCAGTAAGAAGCCAAAAACAATATTAAGTTTACACTTTAAACAATTTGCCCAAAAGATTATACGTTACAAGTGGGAATGTCTTGGCTTTCGTACAACATTTATTTTCTACTGATAAAATATAGACCATGTCTTAAAATTCTAACTTTTTCTAAACGGTATAGTTTTTACAGAATCTACTGTTTTGGTAAAAACAGCGAAAAATCGCGTGCCTCCCCCGACGGTAAGAGCAAACCTAGGCCTAGACACCATATTCAACGCAAACAATCAAATCTTTCCTATATATAAAAGTATAGATAAAGAAACATACATAAGAAAATTTAAAAAACGGACTAATATGATTAAGCCAAACTACAAAAACCGATTCCAACCATTTCTGTTCTCGAAAGATTGGCTCCAAAATGGTCTTACATATACTTTATCAATATCCTACTATAGTCTATTCATTTTAACAAGCGAGTACTGAGTATGTCCCTCTCATATTTCCGATACTGACAGAGAGAGATGCAGCATCCACCATTGTCCTAATTGTCAAATTGTAATGGCGCGTTCTGATTGATTGAAATTAACTTTACGTTGATTATGTGGACCAATAACAATGAACTACATTTTTTGGTACTCGTTTGTTAAAAAAATTGAGTATAGTAGATTTAAAGTTATAATTAAATATGCATTATTAAGTTTTTTTTTATTATAACATAGGAAAAACCAAATTTTCTTTTTACTGCCCGACCCGGGAATCAAACACAGGACCTTACGCAGTCAAGTCCAATACCTGGACCGCTAGACCACACATGCGATTATTTATTATTATGAACAGATAAGTAGGCCGCATTAAGTTACTACAGTCCGGATTCAAACTCGGAGAACCTCTGCCGTCCTGCGACCGAGTATTATGTATTATGCCCTCTTCAAGTGATCACCTAACGAGCATTTAACGACTAATAGCACACACAATATAGTATTTTATACACATACAACATATGTTTAACATTTATACACATATGGCGACAAGATATTTTTTTTTTGAGATTAATGTGTATAGAAAAAGAAAAGCAAAAAATGGAAGACAAAGAACAAGAGCGGTTTGACGTTGAAACTTGTGCAGAAGAAAATAGTTTAAAGAAAATCTTATTCTGTAAATAATTTAAAAAATATTACACATCCAGCTAAACACTAGCCGCCTTATCACAAAAAACGCTTGTTTGACTAAACTCGATCTTAAATTGAAATCCAACCAATAACATGCTACATGTGATTAACATAAAGCGAGTGCTTTGTTGAGCATCCAATATTAGACAGTGTTTAGTATAACATGTGTTTAACGAGTGTTTGATTTCAACCAATAACATGCTACACGTGAATAACATGTAGCGTGTGATTGGTTGAGAATCCAATTTTAGACAGTGTTTAGTATAACATGTGTTGAGTGTTTAATTTTTTTGTGGTAAGGCGGAGTTGAGTTTATTTTCAGTTGTACTAATACACTTAATCCACATTGGGTACTAAATCTGTATCAGGATATATAGATCTAATAAGTGATGACAGAAACGAGCTGTTGATACTCGAAAAGCTTTCCATGAATGAGTTGTATCCATAGCGATCGATAAATTGTTTCGGCGGGAACGGGTCGAATGCTCGAGCTGCTGTTAATTCTGGAACTTCCTAAAAGAAAATTGTTGTTTTATTACTAAAGCATCAACACTTGCATGTGTCACTATAGTAAAATTAAACACTCGTTGCAAAGAGCAGTAATAAAATGTGGAAACACGACGCACTCTATTGCGCTCTCTGTCACACTAACGGGCCTTACGGCAGGCATAGTGACGCGCCACCGAAGTGTCGATGTTTATATTATGAAAAAAAAATTTAAGTAAATAAATGTATAATAAAACAAGATGGAAACTTGTACTAAACATAAATTACAAATTAAAAAAAATCCTTCAAAAAAATTTTCACATTGTTAAGGCCAATACGCGTTTGAGGTTGACTTGTCCGTTTTAACTTAAATTAAGTAATTAATTGGCAACGTTCAAAAGTTAAATGACTACAGAAACATATTGAAACACTTATTTACACCTTCCTAACGTAACTAATAACTATTATTAAAACTATGACAGCCTCGTTGGTCGAGTGGCTAGCGTACACGCCTAACTACACCGATCAACCGTTAGGCTCGGGTTCGATTTCCGACGAGGCAGGCGTTTGTATGTTGAACATTTAGATTTCTGTCTGTCATTTAGATGTTTAGGTGTCTGGGTATTTATTAAATTTGTTCTGGTATCTATTTAAGTATTTCTATGTATTTGTATCGTTGACTAACACCCATAACACAATCACATAATTTGCTTACTTTGGGTTTAAATTCAATATGTGTAATTTGGCTCAGGGGTATTTATTTATTTATTAAATTACCCTTGCAAACTAATTATTAAATTACCGGCATTCATCAATAGACTATATTATTTCTTAAATTACCCGCACTCATTAACCAACTACTATTATTTATCCTTCTAAGAAACTATAAGTAGTAATCGATAAGTGGCGCACCCCACGTGCTTGTCCATAGCGCACCGAAGATTTATAGCACCGCAGGCAACTAGCATTTAATTTGACTATATCTATACTAATATTATAAAGAGGAAAAGTTTGATTTTTTTTTGTTTGAAACTACTGGACCGATTTCAAAAATTCTTTCACCTTTAGAATGCTACATTTACCCTGAGCGACATAGGCTTTGTTTCATCAAAATCGGTGCAGTAGAAGCCCAAGTTACGCAGGCAAAGCTGCGTGAAACTGCTAGTAGTAAATAGGTTTAATATTCAAATACATACGTGACAAATTTTTTATGGCGTAACAATGAGGATCACCTAATTTATTGTAAGAGACAACATTGGCCTAAAGACACCATAAATGTTTTTTTTATGTGATAAGACAGCGAGCAAACAAGCACACGGCTCCGTGACCTACAGACACCTTAGATGTTACAGGTGCGTAGCTGTTATGGTCGGGGTGTTACGCATATCGTGAAGGTCTACAAGCTACCCTTCACGTTCCGTGCATAATACTGTAATAATGACGGCAGGCATAGGTAAGGAGGTGGATCTTTAAGGTTGTGTTGACAGAGATCGCTCCGAAGTGATAAGACCATTCATTGTGTACCTTAAGTTAAATATTATAAGTGAAAGAGTGTCCATTCATTCATTCATTCATCTCTACCCGGGCAAGTTACAGTACACTACTACCAGTATTCTTATTGGGAATGACACACTTAACTTATTATCGCCTAACAACAAAGTGAATATCGACGTGATCGGCAATGCTGCCGTGATCACAGGATGTGTAGCAGTGGCATATCGTGGTACCTTGACACTCAACAAAGTATTTTTACTGTTGGTACAATAGTACAAGCAATATAGTAAAACAACGCAATACACATAGTTATACAAAGTACACCCTAGCATGCAAGGTAATACACGCATCAATTGTAACACATATCAACTGTAACACGCATCAATTGTAACACGCATCAAATGTAACACGCATCATTTGTAACACGCATCAACTGTAACACGCATCATGAGTGTGCAAAGCGTAAAGATCGTCTAAGCTGAAATGACTCGCATCTTCACTTAACTATTTTACAATAGCAGCGTTCCAGCTTCGAAAGGGTGGACAAACTTTTATGTAACACATACAAATCTTCCTCTCAAATCACTCTATCTAATAATCTTTAGAGTGCCCGAAACCCGCACGTAACATGGCGCAGCACTCACAAAAGTGTCCTGCTACCCATATGGGTTGCGCGCGAATTCATATTTTGAATTCAAATTTTCTGTGCTTAGAGGTCTGTGAACATGCTTTAAAGTATGTTCATTCTGATGTTGCGTCATTTTGACAGAAGTCTAGTAAATTAAAAAAAAATAAACACAAGAAATGAGCTATATGAGTACACGTTCATACTTAGAAATTTAGTTGTTTGAAAACTTTTTTTTCTGGAGTTTTATATCTAACAAAATGTGTAAATTTTTATTTATTAATATTGATTATATATTCAACCAATTATAAAAAAATAATAATGATTTAAATTTATTGTAGTTTATATTCCTTTACATTTTTTGTAGTACGAAAATCCTTAAAATTTCTCGAAATTCTCGAAAGTTTAAGTTAAAACTGTCGTGGTGGTCATATTTTGAAACATATTATATATAAAATAAAGCATTAGAAAGACAATTTTACGCTAAATCCAAAAATATATAATTGTTGTACAATCTATTGCAATTAGACCGAAAAAACGGCAAATAGTAAATCGCGGGAAATACTGAAGACACTGAAGGCGGCGTGAAGGTCGCGGACTCTCGAAGGGAGAACAGCATCAAAATCCTGCTTAAAGATCTAAGCATACATAGGTAAAGCGACTTTGTTTTATACCATATATTGATACAATCTGTATGCGTCGAGATATACGATCAGAAGTAGAACTACAGAAGTAGACGGACTTCCTGATGGAAAAAAAATCACGTCGCCTAGACACCTAAAGGTGATAATGATGCGTTGCCAACCTGAGGCCGGGATGTTAGGCCTCAAGCAAAAGTAAGTTTAGCGACTACCTTATCCTTCAATCCGGAACACGTCAACAACAAGCTTTGAGGTTATGGCGGCAGGAATAGGTCAGGCGGGCGAGTCGCTGCGAAACTCGAGCACCAAGTAGGATGTCACGGTGTTAGTACCAGTAAGCCTATGCTTGCCTTTTACGAGCTGCCTGGCACAAAGGCAGATAATATAGATATTATGATCAACGACTGGACTAACAAGGGGAAATAAACTAGAAAAGAATACAATCCCGTCGAGATTTTCTTCGTGTTGCCGCGTTCCGACCCGGTAGTAGATTCTAGAATTACATGGATTCGTCAGAAGAACCCTTTTCATGTTCTGCATTTATGCCATAGACTTACTATTTTTCGTATGAAAATAAACTTACCCCATCCACAATTAAGGTAGCCATGGGACTGACAACACTAAGATGTCTGAATATTTCCTCAGGCCAACCTTGGAACAATGTCTGGCGCATGTTGGCATACAACTCGGCTTCGATCTGTTAGTAAAAAATAATATAATAAATTAAGCAGAGTAAGACTGCAAAAAACCGACTTCATCTATTTCACCACTAACCAGAATCGTTTTTGGGAAAAAACGAGTCGTTTTGATTACGGATGGATGATTACTTGTACCAATAGTAATATACTCGTATGTAACGCTTTGTTACTTTGGGCGAACTTTGGATTATGTTTCGTTGATTATAGGAACCGGGCACAAGTCGCGATTTGATATTACATTTGACGAAAAATAGCTAACATTCCGATATCCAGTCAACAGTCCACGCATAAGCGATTTTGCCGCCCAACTGTCCACACACACACACGTTTTGCGAAAAATGGCGGGAAATCGGAAAAACGACGATATCTTTCGATTTATGTATTAAAAACATATAAATGTATATATTTTTAGGATCCCTGAGAATTCGGCTACCTAATAACGTAAAAATGTGTATGTTTAACCCCAAAACCATTTGCAACGAATAAAATGCAAAAAAAATTCCGTGTTTTTTCCCAATTTTCCCAAGAAAAACATGTCTTATGAAAAACAAACGAATTTTATTTACCTTATAAATACTTTAATCGAA
>NJDD01000813.1:199339-214613 GCA_002245505.1 Calephelis nemesis
ATGTTCTGAAAATAAATTATAAATATAACATTTAACATGTTACACGAGCTGATCTAAATCAAAAAGAGCCAAGTAAAAGTGAACTAAAAAAAAAGTGAAAAGCTAAAGGGAACAGTCTAAGTGAGCTGAATCTATCGGCCGTACGCAGATATATCAACTACCTTTCATACATACATACATATCTTCACGCCAAGTTCCTTACGGGGTCGGCAGAGAGTATCGAGTGCCAGACCTCAAGATCCTAACAAACCTATCTGGCTTCCTTCACATTCATTACCCTTTTCATACAAACACGCCGGTATCGGAGACTCTTGACATCACCCTCGGATAATATCCGAGTGATCTGATCGTGAAATGTCAGCCTTGGTCTTCCCGGGTACCTACATCCATCCACGTTCTCATTACAAAATTGTTATTATATACATATCTGCTTTGTCAATCTTCCATCTGTCATTCTTTCCACATGACCGAATCAGCGAGCATGCCCTTTCGCATTTTAACACCAACACTTTCTTTCAATCCCACTCGTTCTCGGATCTCACTGTTACGAATGCAGTCAGCGAGCGCTACACCACAGATTTTTCGTAGTGCTCTCATTTCGACCGCACTTATCCTACTTTTATGCTTTTTCTGACAAACCCACTCTCGATTCCATACATTAAATAAGGATAAGAGCACAGAATTATGTAAAGCGAGTGTAGCTTTTTAACTCAAAACCTCGCTTTGGAATAGCTTACCCAACGCTCCATTCACACTACTCCCTGCACACTCTCCTCTCTACATCCGCGGTGTACCTTCCATCCCTGCTGAATTGCAACCAAGATAATATACAATTTCATTAACTTGCTCCAACAGTACATCTTCAACTAAAACTCTTTCATCCGTTCTAATTACGTTCGTTACTACCTTTCATATTAATTTTAACATTAATGTGAGTCGAGTTTAAGTCAAACTATCCTTAGTCTAAGTAAAAGTGAGCCTAGTCTAAGTCAGATACATCGATTATCTAATCATGTTAATTTTATAATTAATGTGAGACAAGTCTAAGTCAAACTGTCCTTAGTCTAAGTCAAAGTGAGCCGTGTCTAAGTCAAAATGAGCTGAATCAACGTTTAATTAAAAATGATGATCATTTTTTTTACTTACATTTTTTTATTTACACATTTTACACACAACAATGAATTAGTAATAAAATAGAATTTTGTAAATAAGTATTGTTAGTTAAATTAGAAACTGTTATTGTAAATTTACAATCAACACCTATAAAATAGGTATTTATTAAGTAAAATATATAAAAAAAATCTCAGAATTTTACAGTTTTTATAATATTTTGTAATTTGCAACTTGTAACTTGTAAGACTTGTAAGTTAACTCACAATTTGTAAAACAATTGCAATTTTACTAAAATTTTTAATAGTGGAGTGTTAGCAAAAGTTGGATACGTAAAAAATCACTTACGTTTGACTAGCATAACTGTTGAAAAGCGTAGATGACTGAAGCTGTTCGCTGACTTTTAGCTTTGCACAATATAAGAAATCTATTACAAACGTCGGAAATTTGAGCATAGCTTTCTTTAGCAATATGTCTGCTTCTTCAAAATCACCTAAAAACAAAGATGAATTATAAAGACAAATACAATAAAAATTTTGTCAGTGTATATATACTAGCAACAAAAAACATGAGCAAACATTTAGTATTAATTTATTCCAATCGCCTCTGTGGTTTAGCGGTCCGGAGTTGGCATTGACTCGAGGTTTCGGGTTTGATTCCCGGCTCAGGAACACACAAAATGTGTTTTTGCAGTATTTTCTGTACACTATTGTTATTGTTATTATTGACGCTGTTTTTTTTCGATTTTGTTATAAAGTAATGTCCGGGATAGGATATGTGGCCGGTTGGCGAGGTTGGTCATGTATCACATTGAGGGACTCAGTATCTTCGGCTAGTTGGGTTTCGTACACTTAATGCTCCTGGGTTTGTTGACCTAGGTGAATTAAATACACTAAGTAAACTTTAAACATCTGGGTGCGTTAAAACTACCGCTTCGTATATTTTACGCACCTGGGTACGAAGGGTCGTACTCTGTAGATCACCTAGGTTAATTCACTTAGGAGAATCAGGTAGATTTTTTTATAAATACGCTTAGCGAACAATTTCTAGAAAATGACCTACGGTATCAAGCTTATAGGGAGCTCTCATATGAATTTGTCATTATCTTGGTACTTAGATTGGTGTTATTCTGGCATGCGTTTGGAGTCGGCGTATTTTCTAAATGCCAAGCTGAGATCTGACAAATTTCGGTTGATTTTTTTACTTAAGTTGGCATGCCAACGTTCAATACAGTTATTAGCCCTATGTCTTTCTCCAAAAACTCTATAAACTCTTGGCTCGTCCAATTCTTTTTTAAATATGTAAGAAATGTTGTATATTCTGGCCAATCTTGAGTGGCAGCGTAATGTATTCCTAATATTTGGCAGTTCTATTCATTCGTAATAAAGCTAAATTAAGACACAGTTACACACAACAGCGGTTTTATTTCCTGTACAAAATCTTAAACCTAATTAACTTTTATCGACAGGAAAAAAATTTAGTAAATTTAACCCCGTGTTGGTCCGAGCTCCTTTGCAGAATAGATAATCTGCCTTTCTGCCAAGCAGCTCGTAAAAGGCGAGCAAAGGCTTACCGTCACTAACACCGTGACACCCTACTAGGTAGTAGACTTTCGCAGCGACTTGCCCGGATCGGTAGCACTGCCTTACCTATTTCTGCCATCATAACGTCCCATACTTGCCGTTGACGTGTTCCGGTTAGGAGGGTAAGGTTGATCTATGGTTGATAAACTTACTTTTGCTTGAGGCCTAACATCCCGGCGTTAGGTTGGCAACGCACTGTTCTACCTTTGGTGTCTCTAGGCGGCGTCAACATCAGAAAATCCGTCTGCTTGTTTGCCTTCCAATATAATAAAAATAAACATAACAAAAAACCCAGGTTACTAGGGTGAATAAAGTTTTTTGAAAGTAATTTTAATGCACAATTTTAAAGTTTACTTCAAGTATATTTAATTCACTTAAGTTAATTAATCTAGGTGCATAAAGTGTACAACGCCCCTGGTTGTACCTCTGCCAACCTCTTGGCCTGTTAAAATGATGATTGAATAATGCATACATATTTCATTTATCTATATATCGTCAAACTAGACGAAAATTGTATGCATTATCTATATATTGATACGTGATGCCAAAAGCATAAAATTTGGCACACTTATAGATTATGTTTAGGAGAAGTGCAGAAGGCTAATATTTTTCAATAATAATGCTTATAAAGTACATTAAATCAATAAATAAAACATTGCCCACACTACCATGCATTTGACACACACAAATATATTGATGATAACGATAAAAGATCACAGATGGCGCACTAAAAATTTTTTAAAAAAAGTAGTTGGTCTTGAGAAATAAAGATTGCTTTCTTATCAACAAACTATAATTTATTATGGTTGAATTTCGACCAACGGGTGGCCACTAGTTAAGTATAACTCGATAATACCACTTGTCGGGTGATGATAAAATTTATATAGCACCATCTAGAAATCATGACCTATATTTCTAAAAAAGAAATATCAAAATCGGTTGGTTATTTGCAGAGGAAACATTGTAATGTAGGTGACGGTTGCTTTTGTGGTCTAGCGGTTCAGGTGTTGGACTTGACTGCTTGGGGTTCAGGGTTTTTTTTTTCTTTCTTTTACGGTTGCATATATATTGTAGTTGTATTGCGCACTGGTAGTTCAAGAATGCTGTGCGGCAACTTGTCCGAGTGGGGATCTAGCGCCCACCTTCTTACACTGTCATGTTTCGGTAGGGTAGAACCGGTAGCCGGTATACTTACATACCTCCCCACAAACAGGGTGGCAGCGCACCTATAACATCTATGGTGTCTTTTGTCCACGGTTGTCTTTTACCTACAGAAGAGCCGTGTGCTTATGTCTGACCTCTCAAAAAAATTGGTCGAGAAATTGTCGGTATTGCAAATGGAGTCCATATGAATATTACAAGCATGAAAAAAGCTTTTTTTTTTTTCAGTTATATACATACGTATCTTCACGCCAAGTCCCTTACGGGTAGGCAGAGAGTATGAAGTGCCAAATCACAACATCCTTGCAGATCTTTCTGGCTTCCTCCACACTTATTACCCTTTTTATATAAACACGCCGGTTTCGGATACTCTTGACACCACCCTCGGATAACACTCAAACGATGTGATCGTGGAATATCAACCTAGGTCTCCACGGGTACCTACATCCTTCCACATTCACATTGTGTATCTGCTTGGTCAATCTTTCATCTGACATTCCTTTCACATGACCGAACCAGTAAAGCATGCCTTTTCTCATTTTAGCACCAGCACTTTCTTTCAATCCCACTCTTAATCAGATCTCACTGTTACGTATGCGGTCAGCGAGCGTTACACCATAGATTTTTCATAGCGCATTTCGATAGTTCATTTACCTTTTTGTTTCTTTATGACGTGGAACTTAGCGAGTGCATACGAAAACTGAGTGTTGAACATATATCCAGCCTCTCGTTCCATGTTCAAATAATCCAAGGTGTCTATAAGCCACTGATGCTCCCTAGCCCTCAGGGCCACAGTGTCGAGAATGAACAGCACGCCCATAGGGTCAGAGGGGTCGAGGTTCAACATCAGTTTCGCTATTTCCAAAGCTGTACGGTGGCAAGCTCTGTTTGTCAATAGATACATGTATTTCAACAACAGAACGTGAAAAGGTCTGTTTTCCAAATAAATGTACTCCAATCTAGTTCTCGGCTGAAATCAATAATAAAAATTTTAATTACATAAGACAAAATTAATAAGTACAACATATTAATCCTCTGTGGTCTAGCGGTCTGCTCGGTCTTGACTTCTTTCTAGAGGTCAACAAAAAGAAAATGTGGTTTTCCAAATTTCTAAAAAAAATGTTACTCGGGGTTGAATATGTGCCCGGTTGGCAATCGGTTGACCACCTATCACATTATGGGACTTTTTTTTGCCAATGTCATAAAAAAATTGTGAAGTTTAAACGACTGCCCTTTGCTTGCCAATATCGGAAAACCCAGACTACTTGCTAAGAAATGGGATTAAAAGTAATTAATTACTACTACACTTATTATGCTTACATTAGTCAGGTTGAAGTTCGGCAAGGCCACATGTTGCATAAACGCAATCGACTGCTCCACTAACGCATTAGCGTTAGTATATTCATCCGATTCAAACAATAAATCCACCTCCTGTAAAAATAACCATAACATAATAAATACAAAAATGTTTTTCTTTGTTATTCTTCTCTATATAAAACACAGGTTTCTGCTTTTAGGACAATTTATTTTGTCTATTAGTAGACGCATTTTTATATTTTTAAGAGCACCATAACACAGTATTCTGTTGAATCTTGTTCCATATTTGAGGGTTGCCTGAAAGAGATCGCTGATTTGGCAATAAGGCCGCCTTTGTGTATCTTATAAATTAAGTTTTATTTGATGTATTTGTAATTTAGCTGTATTTGGTGCACAATAAAGAGTTATTGTATTGTATATACTATGCGAATGTGGATGGATGGATGACCCGGGGAGACCAAGGCTGACATTTCACGACCGAACACGGGAAACAAAACCACTTGTCACGTCCTTCGCCAACTTTGCAGAAGAACTCACCACAGAGAATACCAAATCGCACTCGACGTACATTTCGCCTCGACATCGTCATATAAAAAGTTGTACTTTCCTATCTATTAGTCACGGTTGTGTTACTTAAAGCCAATATTTTACGAATACAATGTCTTAATAGTCATACAACATAAAATTTGATATTGTTTATATCATAATAGATGAGGGTAAGAAAAATATGCTTATTTACTTATAGTTTGTTAATTTATCGATATTGATAACGTATGTGATCTTTTTAACAACCCTTTTTTTAACTCATACATAAACGATTTACTCACACTAACGCATATATTTTTTGGTTTCGCTTTTTAACTGACTTTGTTTATCTAGTACATCCTAAATCTATGATCGATATCTATACTTTACGTTTTCTGGACAGCCTTAGTAATGTCAAATGGTAGCCATATTTAGTAGACAGCGGCAGGCTTTTTTGGTAACTATTTCATGTCCATATACTTAGTGGTCAATGGTTCAGCCAGACTCTAGAAGAAAAGTTATTTGTCCTCACCTGCATTAGCATCTCCACGTGCATATAAGTTACTCCAGTGAACTCCACATCTTGATTTTCCCTGAAATATACACCTATTTGTTAAAAAAAATTTATGACACGATGTTATAGGTGCGTCGCTGTCTTGGAACCAGAGTGTTAGGTTATGTGCAAGTCTACCGGCTATCCTACTTTCTGGACCTGATCATGACATTATAATTATGGCAGCAAAAATAGATAAGGCGTTTGATCTCTACCCGGGCAAGTTGCTACACCCTACCTCCAATGGATTTGTGACGACCCATGTAACGTATGTTCCTCTTAGGAGCTGACAGGCAGAGAGGGAAATGGTCTACTGTACACTGAGAAACCAGCACGAGGATCGGCTTATGCGACGATATATGACGTATTAGGACTTATATATGAGTACAAAAGAGTAGAAATCAACTACATTGGAACTAACTGCTAAATCTGACAACACGATGGGAACATGTCACAACCTCTGCTAGGAGTATAATCTACATGTAAGGAAAATGAATCCTCATTTCCAATCTCTTTAAAGGATCATGCAAAGAGAAAACCCGGGAAAATTGCAGGAAAAAAACTATTTTTTCCATATACAAAATCTTAGTAACGGCAAGCGAAACGAAGTTCGCGAGGTCAGATAGTAATATTAGATAAACCATTATATTATAAATTTGTATGGTCACATTTGTTAAGATCTTGGAAACATTGTAGGACTTCCTTACGTTATTTTTTTTTTTTTATGACATTGGAAGGCAAACAAGCAGACGGATTTCCTGATGGTAAGAAATTTCCGCCGCCTAGAGACACCAAAGGTGGTAATGGTGCGTTGCCAACCACAAGCCGGGATGTTAGGCCTTGAGCAAAAGTAAGTTCAACGGCTACCTTACCCTCCGAACCGGAACACGTCATGTCACGTCACGTCATTCCCCCGTGTTGGTCCGGGCTCCTTTGCAGAATAGACCAACTGCCTTCCTTGCCAGGCAGGTAAAAGGCAGGCATAGGCTTACCGTCACTAACACCGTGACATCTGACTAGGCGGTAGAGTTTCGCAGCGACTCATATGGATTGGTACCACCGCGTTACCTATTCCTGCTGCCATAACGTCATGACGTGTTCTGGTTTGGAGGGTAACGTATCTGGTAAACTTACTATTGCTCGAGGCCTAACATCCAGGCCACAGGTTGGCAACGCACTATTACCACCTTTGGTGTCTCTAGGCGGCGTGAATTTCTTACCATCAGAAAATCCGTCTGCTTGTTTGCCTTCCAACATCATGAAAAAAATTATTAACCTACTCCTAGCGGAGCTTCTCGTAGTATAGTGATGTCATGTGTAGGACGGTGGCGCCATCATTTTTTTAAATTTGCTATAAATACCTTGTTATTAGCGAAACCAGGAATTGCTTATGGAGACGCTGATATTCCTTATTGTGGTCAAAGGTGAAGTACGTGTATTTTTCATCTTTCCGTTGAATTGACATTGATAGTCCATCTAAAATTAAAATAAAAACTTAAAAAATAATTTCTTTCTCTAGCGGCCGAACTCAGACGTCAATTGTCTATTACCAGTCTTCAAGTCGACATTTTCTATGCAGAATTGTGGCTTAATGATAGATCATATGTCCGAGTGCAGCAGTTAAAATTTGTTTATCAGCACCAACACTCTTAACGAAACAACAATGTAAGAGACCGGTGCTTACACCAAGACCATACATTGTATCTAGATAGCAAATCACCAGACCTCCACTTCGAACTACAGATACCATAGTCTCCCTGTATACACTTGATACATATCATCAGAAAGTATCGAGTGCAAAATCTCATGTTCCTTGCCGACCTGTTTGGCTTCCTCTATATCCATTATCCTTTTCGTACAAACACGCCGATTTCGGAGACTCTTTACACCACCTTCGGATAACACCCAAGCGATTTGATCGTGGAATGTCAACCTAGGTGTCCCCGGGTACCTACATCCATCCACATTTACATTGTATATCTGCTTTGTCACCTGAACGAACTATCTAAACGAACCAGACGCGCTTGCTTTTGCTCAATTTAACGCCAAGACTTGGATTCAATACCACTCTTTTTCAGCCGCATTTATAAAACTCTCATGCTTTATAGACTTAAAAGTATCTTCACACCCATATCTCCGAAGTGGTTGGCTCAAAGAAGGCACCAACAAGTTACAAGTTACACAAATTGAATCTAAACCCCAAAGTAAGCAAATTATATGCTTGTGTTATGTGTGTGAGTCAACGATACCAATACATAGAAACACTTATATAGATACCAGAATAAATTTAATAAACACCCAGACCCAGAAATGCAGACATCTTAATGTTTATCACACAAATGCCTGCCCTCGTCCGGGAATCGAACCCGAATCTCGCGGTTGGTCGATGTAGCTAGGCGTGTACGCTAGCCACTCGGCCAACGAGGCGGTCAACGAATAGCCGAAGACACTAAGTCCCACAATATAATAGTTGGCAAGCCTATCATCGCCAACCGAGCACATATCCAACTTAGCAACTAATCTTACTTGGCAACCCTGATCAACATACCTTTTCCTGGAAATACGAACTCCTTAGGAATTATCGACTCTCTGTGTATTCGTCTGTAGTGAGGTTTTCGGACGCGTCTGAAAAGCAAAGGACATATTTAAAAACACATCTGAAGAAAGTACAGGAACTAATCAAAACTAAATAACCATTTTCCCTGTGACTGGTGTTTCTAAAATAGCGACAGATCAGTATATTCTAAGTTGTCGATAGGCAGCGGTTATAACCCAAACAGTTATTGAACAACCTCCCGTAACCCCGGAGAGGTAGGCAGAGGTACTACTCATCATGGTAGCAGACATAATTTACTCCAAGATTTAAGTTGACATTATAGTTTTTACTACACTGTAACACAGATTATAAGATCAAGTTGAAGCTTAAAGTACTTTAATCGACATTTATTAATGAGATGGTTAGCGTCCAAGATGAGCTTGATCCTTGTTCAGAAGTTCCTCCCATGGGATAACTCGTTTTGGACATTTCAAAATAAAAGAGGTGAGTTCGGGGTTTGGATTTGGTTGGAAAACCCTAGATCCCTTGCAGTCAACGTCACACCGAACCACTAGACCACAGCGGCAATAAATACGTAGGTCACACTATAAGTTTAGCGTAACTTAAAAAATAACATGTTATAAACTAAATATTATGTTTATTGCTTTTCAAAATAATCTCCTTTACATTTTCAACATATTTTTTCATACGATCGAACCATTTTTTAAAAAAGGAGGACAACAGAATCAGAATCAGAATGATCTTTTTTCACTTGAACCATACAAGTGGTATTTGTGCGCGTCGACATTTTTTTAAACTATTGCCGGATCGGAATTGCTCAGATCTGAAGGCATGTTTTCTACGCTGATTGCTGATTGAAGCCTATCACTGCCTCTTCGGAGTTGATAAACCTCTCATCAAATCTTTGACTTTGGGGAAAATACAGAAATTACAGTGTGGTCAGTTACATTACAGGTCTGGTCTATGCGCAGGATGAGTGACGAGATGTACTTTTTCGGAAGCTAAAAATGACTGTTTTGTTGGCCGTGTGTGAAGAAGCGTTAACATGATGAAGGGGAATGCGGCTTTTCGGCGGCGTAGAACTTTCTTTGATGTGTGATAAAAAAAACAATTGTCAAATTATTTCCCGCCACTTGTTTCTTTTTTATTACTAAGAAGGTTGCAACGTTTTAAAAATAGACCATTCGAAATTCAAATAAGTCCGTCTAAATCTATCGAATAAGTCTATCGAAACAATTAACAAGACTTTACAATGTAATAATTATGGTAGTTATGACAACTGTTCATACTTTTAAATTATATTCGTGTAGTATGGAGGCAACAATTTTAAAAATTATAAAAATCAGGGGCTGTAAACTATAAATTATTTTTCTTAATAATTTCATTTGATATTACTTAGTTAACCGATTCGTTGCGGCTTCCATTTTCGAATACTTTTTGCCATGGCTGTGAACAAATTTAAAGGTTATTCGTTTATTACTAGCTAAGTGTTTATTAGGTATCTTTGAAAAAGTGGTAAACAGGTGCAGGTTAAATTTAATCTGTTTGGGCGCACACATCTTTTCACAGCCACGATTTTTTTTATTATTACAATTATAGTACCATTGCAAAACAAAACAAATATTGAGTATTTTTATACAAAATAAATCGTGTTGAACAGTTTGTCACTCCTGTTTCAATTTATTTTATTTTAGGCGCGATTATGCGTCCAAGGCATGCTGAGTTAAACCAATGATTTAAATAATTTTATAATTTCATGTTATATCCTAGAGCCGTTTTTAGACCATTAACTTTGAATTTAATTCTTTCAATTACATATTATTTACTCTTGAAACGAGAAAAAACAAGACAAGTTACATAAGGACGCGAATGCACGTCCATGGCACCAGAAAAAAGTTTGCTAGGATGCGAATTTGCGTCTAAGGCACTGAACGAGAAGTGAGCTAGAGTAACAAGGCCACCGCTTTACTCAAGGCCCTCACATGACTTTTTGACGACGTAAGACTAATTTTAAATAATTTAAACAAAATTGTTGTTAAATTAGGTAACGTATCAAAAATTTTAACTTGACGAATGGCAAATGCTAACACCAAAAACTAAAAGAAAAAAAAACATTAACACTTACCGATTATTAGTATCGTCGTCGTGTTCTGGGCCGAAAACTCTGTCAAGCTCGTTAGTAACGCAAAGGTGTTTGTACTGCACACTAAAATGTACGTGGAATGGATCTACTTTCGGCCGTTTGGGCGAGTCGTGGACCTGAACAGAAGGTTCACCTAACAACGCGTTCACCTCCATTAGCGACGCTTCAACTTCATCCATCTGTAAAATGAAAAATCGTTCTGCAGAAGATAGTATAGTTCCCGCCGTCGCGGTGATAAAATAGGCAATATTTTCCGTAACGCAGCTACTCTCCTGGGCGAATGGTCCAGGAATATGTAGAAGTAAACCCCGATAAAAGTGCAGCGCTGCTCTTTAATCGAAGCTTGAGACCATCAAACTATTCGATAAGTAATCCCCTGGGAAAAATCAACAAAATACCTACGGGTCACTTTTGACAGTAACATGTAATTCGAACCGCACATATCGCGTATCACAAATAAAGCTAAATTCGTACTTAGCCGTCTCAACTATCTAATAAATAAATTAATTAAAATAAAAAACTTTAGAATGTAGAAAATAAATTACAATTTTCACTTTGTTCGTTGTGTTTATTATTGAATAGGTATAATTACTTTTAGATCATTCCTCGTCATAATATAATAATAATAATAATATTATAAAGAGGAAAACTTTGTTTGTTTGTTTGGTTGTAATGAATAGGCTCAAAAACTACTGGACCGATTTTAAAAATTCTTTCACCATTCAAAAGCTACATTATCCACGAATGACATAGGCTTTGTTTCATCCAAATCGGTATAGTAGAAGCCAAGTTACGCAGGCGAAGCTGCGTGAAACTGTTAGTATATAATATAAATCTTATGTTTAAAAACAAATACCCATTTCACTTGGTCATTGCGTCCTGCCTGAACTAATGTACCAATTTTGCTTTTTTTTGTATCATCTGTTATTGTCAGGAATAGGTTTGTATTAAAAGAACCTCTCGCTGGCCATGGTTAGTAGTGACAGGTCAGGCCAGGGCAGGCGCTGGTCTCCTTTCGCGAAGAAATCATGACGCAAGCGGGGAGTTGGGGGACTCCCTCCGGCCGACACGACCTTGCACGCCTAGGAGGCGACTCCAATGGCTGGAGTTGCTCCTCTTTCAGCGCGGGAGGAAGCCGGATAAGCAACGGGTCGTAGCCCCGGAGTAGATGGTGAATGCCAAAGCGACACCATTTCGCTCCTAACCGGGCGGCGTAAAGGTTATCGTTTGGTTTTTGGTCGGTTCGAGTCCGAAATAACCTGCTATTCGCTCCCAAGAGCGGCGGGTATCCGTGGGGATTTTCCAAACGTTAAAAAAATTAATACTACAATAAAAAAACATACTACGTGCCAACTAATATAAGAACAAACCTCAAGTGGTTCGGTAGATTTTTTACGTTCTGCCCTTTCTTTATTTCGTTTCTTGTTATTTTTTTTCTTATTTTTCTTGACCTCAACCGGTTCAGGGGGGACCTCCGGTTCTGAAGACTCCTGAGCTTCGGATTCTGATCCTGAGTGTGAACTCACTACCAACTACCAACAAAAAATGTTGTGACAAAACCACATTTCACCAATCAAAAAATCACACATTACAGGGAAAGTTTGGTGTTAATGTTAAATTAATAATAAATAAAAAATGTACACTACTTATCTAAAATCTTTTGCATCTTCAAATTAGCATTTCATTATTGTCTATGCATTGCCGAGACAAAAATAATTATACACCATAATAATCATACTTTGCTTGCAGCACAACCAAAAAAGGTTCTGTATTCCAAACCATGAACCAAAATAATACATGCCACATTTTTTGAAAGACTTAGGTTATTTTAAAATCACATAATTCAGGAATTGCATTGTTTTAAAATCAGTCAATTCATTTATAGTTTGGCTAATATAAACATTATTGGTCACCTTTTATTTAGCAGATAGATATCACATTCTTTTTAATTTTACAAAACACTTCAAATTCCTTTAAAAAAATTTGGTTCAAAGATAAAAATAAAATATTGAAACACCAAATTAATACACCTACAACTAAAATATTCATTTGAAAAAAGTGGTAGCAATTTATTTTTCGCAATAGTGTATATCAACTAGAGTGTAATCAGGATTAAATTTTTAATACATATGAATGCCTTGCAAATTAGAGTATAATGAAGCCAAGTATGCTATGCAGATTATAAGTAACAATAAGTAACAAAGTCTTATACATAAATAATTTAAATTAAATGCAGTAAAATTACAAAAAACTGATCAATAAGTAAATCAACTTTGTACACAAAAATTAAGTATATTGTTTTTTTAATTTCGCTGGGATTCCATTATCAGATCCAGACTTGGTGGCAATGAGACCACCTTAGAAGTATGCTCTACCAAATAATTAAATATTTTTTCAAACCGGTTTTCAAATGACAGACAAATCCACCTCTTGCTGCCATATTGACTCTGTCTCATTCCGACGTGGAGGGTAGGATAGCTGGTAGATTTGCACAATACTCCTAACATCAATGGTTATCTCTTACAATCAGGTGAACCTTGTGCCTGTTTGCTGACCTCTCGCACAAAAAAAAATTAATAACATACATAAATATAGGAGTCGAAAATATACCCTCCTCCTTTATTCTTAACCTGTTAAAAATGACAATTGCTATAAAAATGTAACTTTTTATTATTATTATTTAACAAAATTAAAAATATAGTTTTAAATTTCAGACGCTCAGTTTTGGATTTCAATATTTCATTTCGATTCAGGATTCGATAATAACTTGTGCTGGTTATCACAACAAAATTATAACTTTGCATTGCCAGTTGACAAAAATATAATGATTTCGCAAGAGCAGTGTTTAAAGCTAGATAATGAATAATTAAGTAGATGATTGTTCTATCTTAACAATAGCTGCAGTAATAAAAAGAAAATTTGCTGTTCCAAAAAAAAAAAAACATTAGTCGCAAACATGTGATTTGTGATTGCAAATGTTCATATTTTTAAAGTTTTCAATAATATTATCCAAATCAGTATTTCTACTTTACTTTTTTCCCACCACCATTATGTCAGTGCTCCCCATTGTCATATTTCATTTTAGTATTTTCATGTCCCATATTACCGAAGACGTTTGCAGCAGGTAAGGCTAAACCGTATGGTTATATCTAGAAAATATTTCTTCCCCCAGAATTCTTATCTGCTTGTTGAGTGATCTGTGTGTTATTTTTGTTACGCACATCATAGATATAAAGACATCACCACTTATTATGTTGCAGTTTACTCAATTTGTGTAATTGCCAACATATAAACATAAATCATTACTTTAAAGTTCAGTGGTTAAATATGCAATCTTTATTTTCGATTAAATAACATGTTAAACAGTACACTTTAAAATTGTTTTCATTTAATGAAAATAAAATAGTATAAATTTTGTTTCATGCTTACTTATCTTCACGCCCGTATCCCCGAAAAGGTAGACAGAGGCACAAATAGGGCACCCACGACTAACCGAAGACAATATAGTTACTACTACTTGTAATATATATACTGTAACTGTAGTCATACTTATGACGTTTTTAATACAAAGTACATAAATTTATAATAAAGATTCAATTAACTTACTCCATCATAAAGACTTTTGGCTGGCTTTTTTGCATACAATGGTTCATATTCTTCATCTGAGCTCCCCTCTGGTGGCGGCAGGGTATTGGGACCCTTAATTTTTCGTAGATGCCTTAAAGACATATTGTTTATTTCACCTGCAAAAAATATTTACTTGCATTTTGAGAGCTGCCTGGCACAAGAAGGCAGATGATCTATTCTGCAAAGAAGCCCGGACCATTACGGGAAATATCTAGATCTAGATGTTTAACACAAAATTAGAGATGTCTGTATTTTTAGGAAATACCCCCATAACACTGACATTTAACATACTAAATTTTTGGTTAGATTCAATTTGAGTCTAGAGATATTTCTTTAAAAACTCAACAAAACTTGCCCTAGCAAAATGCACACCTTGATGCCCACTTAGTTGAAAAAAAATATGGATATCTTTCAATGTTTAAAACAAAAACATTAATGTAAGGTGCACATTAAAATCAATCAATATAAAATGTAATCATTTTACAAAGTAAGAAAAACCAAAAAAATACTTTTATAAAGAATTTCAACCTAGGAGATTTTTGTGTTGTAATTATAATTCCAGATAAAATCAATCGACCTACAGCTTCATAACATTTCACAATACACATTGTCTACCCACTACTATACAAAACATTCACCTGATTTATGACTTATTTAAGCCTTAAGGTTTTGGAAAGTTATACGCAAAATGCTTTATT
>NJDD01000813.1:215108-228164 GCA_002245505.1 Calephelis nemesis
TGAGAAGGTATTAGCAACGAGTGAGATCGGTATAGTCGCCATCAAAGTTTTGCCAATGCCCATATGTTTTTTCCGAAGTATCTGGTTGCGACGTACTGATAAGTACTACGTAATAAGAGGTTAGAGGCGGGACTTTCATAGATACATAGCAAACCCGAATTTGTATGAAGTTTAGCTCAAATGACACAAGAAACTTGACAGACAAGTATAACCCGTTTAATTTGAAAGTAAGTCTAAAGGCATTCAGATATAAGGCAACTAGTGTCATATGATTTAGGCGGATTAAAAATATTGCAAACTCATTTTTTTTTAATTTTTATATGAAAGTTTCGCCAAACTGTAGAGTACTACGTACACGTACAGACCATGGTCTTTTCGGTCAGTGAATTTGACAGTTCTCAGCAATTTTAAATTTTTTATTTTAATTCTTAAATTGTGTGGAAGGTAGAGCTGCAGTCCTTATTGCCATTTTATAAAATTTCATAATTGATATACGGCAACATTACAATAACAGGGTTGCCAACCGTAAAGTTGAATCGATCCTATTTGTACGATCCAAAGAGTATATAAATACTACGTAATAAAAGGAGGGACTTACATAGATACATAGCAAATCCGAATTTTGTTTGAAGTTTACTTGAAAAGTTATAACCCGTATAATTTTGAAAGTAAGTCTAAAAGCATTCAGATATAAGGCAACTAGTGTCATATGACTTGGGCGAATAAAAAACATAGCAAACTTATTTTTTTCATTTTTTTAAATGAGAGTTGCGCCAAATTGGTACGATCTTTGATACACTGTACGAAGGTAAAGTCAATCATAAATTGGCGCGTATACATTCCACATATATCCACTCCACAACGCCCTTACTACAGTTGAAATTAAAATTTCGCGTAATATTCTTTTCTTAAAATAATTGATCAAATACGATTTTTCCTAAACATTGGTACGGAAATCACAGTATAAAAACAATATACATAAAATTCGCGACCTACGGCTAAATCCTTATAGCTTTAGCAAACGCTACGGCATTTTCTCAATATCTAACAAAATTAATTTATGAAAATTATACTTCTTATAAATAGGTAAATTATGTTATACGTTATCTATTAACCCATTTAATTTATTTAGTATATTTAAACATACTTACCTGCCTTTAATAAATCGATAGGCACAAAGTGAATAAGTCTATCTACAAAAAAGCAATTTTTGCAGGAGATCAAAAATATGGAAACTATTTTAAATTACTGAAAGCATTCAGCCGATTATTTTGAACTTTTTACTAAATACAGTTTTAGTTTAAACAGATATATTTCTACAGAATTTTAATCTATCCCTCGAAAAACGTTAATTATAAACGTCACGATAGGCCCGAGCTTAGCTTAAAAAAATATAGCAATATAAAATCCCTTTTATTCTCGTTTCATTGGAATAAGATAGCATGCAATTAAAACAAGTTTAGTTGGTGCTCAGCAGAATTTTCACAAGCACCAAAAAAATAATCTAACAATAAAACCAAAAAGTTAAAATTTTCAATAAACCTTCATTGTCCCTCCATTCAAAAATTATGATACATCGACAGACAAACGACAAACAAACTGGTTGATAAATGATAACGTAAAATAGAGTCCGGCTCGTGGTCCCCCTAGAGTTCAGTCATTAGATTTGGTTCTAAATAAAAAAAATGTGTGCGTGTACTAGCGTACGCTCGTAAGAAGTGAAGAAGTGAAACTTTTTTATGACGTTATTTTTCAAAAAATAATTTACAATATGCAACTTTACAGAAATTGGTTAAATAAAGTTTATTGCCGATCCCTACTCCGCTGGAGAAAGTATACTTCGAATCACGCGTGGTAGGGATAAGAACAAAGATGGCGCTTAACGAAAAAATGTTACACTAAATTATTTTCTAACCCCGATAAAGAAGTTTCACTTCAAAAATAAACGGAAGTTTTTTTTACTATCTCATAACTAATTGTTGTTATTTTTTTTCTAAACAAACAGAGACTCCTTCCAATTTTATGACAAACAATATCGATAGAAATGACTGAACACCTTTTTTTACCTTAAGTACATGGCAAACTGTACGAATAGTACGATTCCGTAGCCATAACGTTGGCAACCCAGCCGCCATGTTTTAAAAACCACTTTGTAAACATTAAAACGTGTCTCCATGTTTAACTCATTTAAAATGTTAATTTTTTGTTTTGAACCCGATCTTGGATTTGCAGATTGAGAAAACTAACACCGCTCAACACACTAGATTGAATTTTCTCTCTGATCTGCCCTATTTGACCTACACCAGTATTTGAATTAAGCATTTCCACATGAACTTGTTTTTACAGAAATGGTTTTTTGTTCCTGCAACGAGATTATGATAACTACGAGTAATATTATGATGTCTTCAATAAAACTCGTAAGTACAAAACATTGTTAAAACTTATAATACAATTAGGTATTATGCTTAGATAGAACTGTCCTGTATTTTGAGTTGGATATTTTAATTCTATAACTTGAAAGCTTCGTAGGTTTTCGGAACCGTTTCTGAAAAAGGTAAATACATTTACTAGAAATAAATTTTTAAATGAAAATGATAAATTCTAACCTAAAATGCCAATCGAAATTTTTTATGGTAGTTTTGCTATCTTTAGTTTTATGTAATGATTGTTTCATTTTCTACTTAATGCACATTTGAATAGATTATTAAAATTATTTGGTGTACAGAAAAACAAATCTGAATATAACCAAGGAGGTTATTTAACTATAATAATAGATGTGTAGAAGTCCAACTGACAAAAGAGGCAGTTTAATAAAACTGTAAATTTATATTGCATAACATTATTGACATTGATTTTGTTCAGTTTTGCTTTGTGTATATACCATAATAACTAGAACATTTTCATTTTTGTGTCTTTTAAATATGAAAGCTTTATCTTTTAAATCTTTCATCATACTAAACAGTCAGTTTTACAAAAACTTTTATAATTTACATTCATTTTATGTAATATAACATATTAAAACTAGGATGAATACATTCATAACAATTCATTAACAATTTGATCATGTTAATATCATATGACCCAAACATGGGAAGCGAGAACACCAGGCTGAAAATTTAAACAGAATTATTTAGTAAATATTTTGTTGAAGCAATGTAAAAAAATATTGTCAAACTCTCTCTTCTGTGTTTTATCATTTATAATATTAAATTTTAATGTCATTGAAATTAAATGAATTTCTTTCTATTTCAGATTTTGATGTTTTACACCTATTTCACACCTTGTATGACTCGGTGAATGGGAGTTTTTACAAAAAAAGGTGTCAAACAACCATGGCTGGGTTCTTCGCTTGATTTGATTTAGACAAAGATGGGATCAAAGGACAAAATAGAGCTGGAGTAAATAAAATTCAACTTTAAAAATAAAACTGTCTTGGTACAAGATGGAAATAATGAAGATATTAGGGAAATAAACAAAAGATTAAATAAATAACAGAGAAACCTGTTTTATTTTCATCTCCATGCAGCTCTCCCAGTGACAATAAAAATGATTGTAATTTGATATTCACTAATTTTGTTAATAAACAAATTACAGTCATTTTACTGTCACAAAAATTAAATCTGAAGTCCTCTTAAAGGGCCTATATAGAGGTTATACCATGACATATATATTTATACATCTAGATTCTAGATATTAAATATTTTGTTCTCGAACGCGATATGGCATGGCGCTACTGTTTCATTTTCGTTGACATTTGATTTGACAGCTGCATAGACTGCTTACTCTATTCCTATTTATTAATATACTTTATGGCTACGACCAACGTTTCTATAAATGTGGATTTTCGGGCGTGCATCTGATTTTTTAGTAGAAAAAAAGCCCTACGTCCACAGACTACCTATGTCACAACCATAGGTCACAATATAATACAATACACAGAACACAGAATAAAAACTATTTAGCGGTTGGCGAGAGATAAACTAACACTAATCGTTCGATTATGGGGATGTCTCGAAATATTTCGACTCGAAGAGAATCTCACTCTCTCACTATTTACGTTTTAAGAGACGAGACCAGTGTTGCCCGGTCAGATTTGTAAATTTACAGTAATTTATATATAAAATACAGAAGTTTGGTAAAAAAATACATTATTTACTATTAGTCAATAAATTTCACTTTGAGATATCAGATTTTTTTTCAGTGAAAACTGCAAAAATTTTGTGTTGTCACATCACTTCTATTGTCTGTGTTATCGCCTTTGTGGTCTAGCGGTCCAACGTTGTACTTGACTGCTTTAGATCCGGGGTTCGAACCCCGAGTCGGGCAACAGAAAAGAATGCATTTTCAATTTTCTAATAAAAAAACCTAGCCCGGGATTGGATATCTGCTCGGTTGGCAATAGGTTTCCCACGCATTACATTGTGGGACAATGTCTTGGGCTAGTCGTGGGTGCCCTGCGAGGCTATTCAGTATATTTTTAGTGATGATCACTGGGTAAAGCTCAAACAGCTCTCAAGTGACGTGTTTTATATTTGTTACCTCATTGTATTTCTGTTGGTCACTAGAGATAGCAAGTTTAAAACATGTCATTTGACAGCTATTTGATGTGCACTTTACCAAGTGATACAAAAAATAAAACCACCCTTATTTTTTTTTAATAAATTGTTTATAATGTTTGTTGTTTTTGCAATCAAAACTCCAAATTACTCAAAAAGTTTTTAGAAACTTTTTCGCATTCAGATGCGATGACGAATCGAATGACACCTCGATCATAATTTTTCGAGGTGAACTAAAAAAATTGACCTAAATGGCACATATTGACAAGACTACTACAGACACGTCAACTAATCACTCACCTCTTGTATCTTCCTGTAATACTGTATTTGTATAGAGTATTAAATAATATTAACTTCAGGAATCGCACACAGCTTTATACTCAGTTTGTTTTGTATATTGGGTAATTATATTTTATATTAACAGCAACATTACTTTGTGCTACTACAGCGCCACGTTTGTCGACTTGAGTAGAAAAATTTGACAATTATCAAACTAGGGATGGGCGATATATATAAAAAATATCGACACGATATATATATGTTCAATATTTTTTACATAATATATCGATAAATATTGACTAAAAAATATGGATATGTTAATATATCGATATTTTCTGCGCAAGAAGCGATTGCAATTTTATTTTTGAATCTTTTGAGACTTACTTTAACACTGTTGTCATCAAAGTTTACCGAGTCAACATCTAGACTTTTCGGTTTTTGACAAATTTTGTTTGCAAATATGCATAATGGTGCTTTGATTTTAAACGTGTTGCAAAATTTGTAGTGTATCCACAAGTTTTATTCGTTTTACAGCACAATTTAAAGAAACAGATTCTTATCCCTTTTTTTTAAAGAACTTCCACACAGCACATATGACGTTTTGTCATAAATATTATTCACATTGACAAAAAAATAATTATGAGCTACGCTTATCTTACTTGATAGTCACCAGTTACAGCACAATAAACGAACGTACCAAGTATTAACACTCCAACACACGCACACAGTCAAACACAGTCACACAAACAAACAAAAAAGACGAGCAGAGGCCCTACTATGAACGCTTACAGCAGTATTATTTCCATGTTGTAAAGTGCCGACTTTTGTATGCAACTTTATACAGTTTACTTACTTATTTTTTTTCTAAATTTAATAAATCGGATTGGTCAAATAAATGATTTGACGCATGAGCAGAAAGTAGAGCTTTAAAAAATATATCGATATTTTCATATATCGATATTTTTTGCCCAAGCCTATATCAAACTGTCACTATTAGCCTGAGTTGAGAAATGTCATTTACCTATTGTTCGATTTTGTTGACAATTGTGAGATTGTAAAGTTGTTGAATGTTGTCTGCATTTTTATGAAAAAATAGCACGTTCAAAACGTACATTTTTAATGTCGCGTTGTGAACTTTCAACTCGTGTCTGAGTGTGAATCTAAATGTGTGGAAAACTATAGTGACGAGTGGTCGCTCTATTAGTGTAGTGTGTAGTGTTAATTATTTGAAAGATTACCGCTATTTTAAAATCATAACTATTGACTTAATTGGTTTATAAACCTAACGAAAATTCACGCTCAAACAACAAGTGTTTAAATGTATTGTGTTTCAAAATGAACTTCTGGTATTTTTTAATCTTGAATACTGGTTTATTATTTAGTGTGCTAAGCGGTGCTGTGGTTACTGACAATGATGACGTAAATGCACAGGGATTATATACCACAAGTGATAAAGTAACTATATTAACAGATAAAAACTTTGACAAAAAAGTTTATGGTCAGAAAAACGCCTTTCTAGTTCAATTTTACAATAGTTACTGTGGGCATTGTAGAGCTTTTGCGCCCAAATTTAAAAGCCTAGCCTCAGAAATTGAACCCTGGAAGAAAATTTTAAAATTAGCAGTCCTAGACTGTTCAGTTGAAGAAAACAATGAAATATGCAGACAATTTGAGGTGATGGCATATCCAACTCTGCGATACCTACATGAAAATTATGTTAAAGGAAATACAAATGTTGGAGATAAAATTCAGGTGCAAGAATCCCATGAAAAATTAAAAGCAAACCTCATAAATAAAATGCAATCGGAACAATCTATGGGGCGACTAGCAAATGCTCCTCAGCTAAGTATATCATCACATGCCTCATACCCTTCGGCTGTTGGTCAAACAGCACCAGGTACTCTTTATACATTCCTTGTATTTGAAAATGTCAATTCAACCTTGGGTTCTGAATTAGCTCTAGATATCAGTGATTATGAGCATATACAAGTTAAAAGAGTATATGATAACAGTGAGCTAGCTGAAACAATTGGATTAAGAATCCTGCCTGGATTAGCGGTTGTGAAATCAAACATGGAACCTACTCTAATAACACCTACAAATAACAATCCTTCAAAAGCAGATTTACTAAAGGCTGTTAACTCATTTTTGAAATCACAAAACTATGCATTCCCCATTCGGAGTACAGATTCTGAAGATCCCAACTATAATTTATTGAATGAAAAATCGGCGACACTTTCTGACGATGTAGTGTACTATAGTGATCTAGAGAAAACGTTAAAAACTAGCTTACATACTGAGATAACCAGACATAAAATACTGTCAGATGAACCTCTTCAAGCCCTTTTAAACTATTTAGATGTTCTCATAGTGTCGTTTCCTTTTAAAAATGTTAATCTGCAAGAATATCTCCTAAATTTAAGAACAAATTTAAGTTTACATAATCAATGGAGTGGAAATGATGTATACAATCTTGTAAAGAGGCTGGAAATTGAAAATGCCCCTGTTTATACATCTGATTTAGAGTACATTGGTTGTAAAGGTAGTCAAGAGAAATATCGGGGCTATACCTGTGGACTTTGGACCTTATTTCACACATTAACGGTCAATGCAGTCAATAAACCAGGATTGGAAGGCCCTAAAGTGTTGAAAGCTATGTATGGCTACGTAAAACATTTCTTTGGCTGTACAGAATGCTCGGAACATTTTCAAGCTATGGCAGCTAAAAATAAATTATTTGATGTGAAAGAAAATAACAAGGCTGTATTATGGCTGTGGATATCTCACAATGAAGTTAATTTAAGACTGGCTGGTGATATAACGGAAGATCCGCAACACCCTAAAATACAATTTCCCAGTGTTAAAAAGTGTAAAGAATGTAGACTTGCAAGAGGTGCATGGAACTTGCCTGCTGTGTACGAATACCTGCTACAGATGTATGGTGCAAGTAACATACAAACTATGAAGAGAATACGATCGGCGCCGACCGCACCAAGCCCGTTTTCCAATCTGGATATTGGAATGCTAAGCCTCCTGTACATATTATCTTTCATTATGCTTATATTAGTAATTAAATATTTCATATCCAAACACTTTTTCAGAAAACGACGGTATAAACATGCATGGGGTAAAGTATAACATAAATATCTGGTAGCAAAATAATTGTGACATGTTAACTATTTATGATGGAGTATTATTGTTGATATCTCGTATAATTATATTTAGAGTCGTATTTTGTTATCAGCTTGTGGATTCAATCAATATTTGTTATTGTAGTTTAAATCCGTACAACGTTGGTTGAACTTTTACTGGCTTTACATATTTTCTACATGTATAATATTGTGCTCTCTACAATGCAACAAGATGAATGTAAAATAAGTAAACATTTATGTTCCTCCATTCTTAGTATGAAAGACATTTGATTAAATATAGAAAACAAAATTATTGTTGACAGCCGACAGAAGCTTAAACTGCTTTTCGAACTTTCAACCTGCTTAGCAAGACACAAAACATTAGTGTGTTTCTAATAAATATCCATATCATAATTTTCCCCTTTAAGAAAAATGCTTGTAAGATTTCACTTCTTTTTGTAGACAAGAAATAAAGTAAAATTTCTTGTTTGGCAGTGGAAGATTAAACTGATGTTTTCTTCCACAATTAATTTAACCAAAATATTACTAATCTAATTTATAAATCAGAAATTCCAGTAGCATTTATGCACACAACATCAGTCAATTTTAATCTTAAAGTTCATGCTGCAATTTATTTCAGGTGAAAAATTCTTTTCATTTATATCTGAAATATCAACTAAAATAACTCAGGAAAAAATACACAAATGAATCTAACCCCAAAGTAGATAAATTATATTGTTATATGGAATTTAGTCATTAATACTAATATATAGGATATATTTTAATGAACAGCTAAACCCAGAAATGCAGACATTCTAACCATCACCTAAATGTCTAAACCATGTAAAGTGTATACCTATAATAAAAAAAAACATATCTTACCCATAATCTCATGTATTATAAATGTTTATTTGCATCTTGTTTGTTTGTTTAGTTTAACATGACTGATATAAACATTAAATCATAGAGCAAGGATTGCATGTGATTTTTAGTTCACCAAATTTTTTGATATATTTTTATTCCTCATTAATACTAAACTGTATTATGACCGAAATGATGACTAAATATTAAATGGATCCACATTAGCGTTGAGTATACATATTAACAAACTTTTCCATGTTGTTATTTAATTATTATTAATAATATTTAAGTGCCTACTCATTTTAAGCAGATAAAGGTAAAAATTGAGTTTTTGGTACTTACCTAATAAATTTTAATCTGAAATGTATGTATGTGTAGTTATAAAATCATATTGAAAAAATATGATTTTTTGGTAAATATTGTGTGTGACTAAAACCCTATTTAAGTATTTTTTATGTTTTTAAGCATCATATTTAATTAGTAACTAATTTTAGGAAAGAATTCTAAATAAGTAATAAAGGAATTATACATATACGTCATTAATATAATTGATTATTTTAAGGAATAGCTATTATTTTTTTAATTGAGTTATTAACAATTACCTAATTACATGAAGTCAGATACAATTTACCTCTTACAATATTTAGTCCAATAAAAACTTAATAAACTTAAACGAAAATGTTTTCAAAATAAAAACTAAGAAACAAATAAATATTCATTAAGAAAACAAAAAAAATTGGCATATGAGATGATCCCCTTAGCCAATTCATATAAGAGAAACTGTGTTGAAATATTTAGTAATGCATATATATCTCCACACCAAGTCTTTTTCATCTTTGGTAGTGTCAAGACTCATGTGCCAAGTTTCAGGATTCAAGCAGATCTACCCAACTTCCTTTACATTTTTACTCTTTTAGTTCAAACCCATTGGTTTCGAAGACAACACTATCCTCTTACTATGCAAGAGCGATTGGATTGTGGAATGTCCACCTAGGTCTACCCTTGTAACTCCATCAACCCACTTTTCCATAGTATATCTGTTTTGTCAATCTTTCACCTGCCCATGAATGAACCAACAGAGCATGCCCTGTCTTATTTTTACTACACTTTCAATTCTCACTCTCTGTTAATTTAACAAGATCAGTATGTTGATCAACTGCAGATAAGCGAAGGTCCTTTTCCTAATCACATTAGTATATATATAATAATACATTATTTCTTAGTAAAATGTAATTGAATTTGTGTTTAATCATATGTGACATCTGATTTTATATGCATGATCTAACATTGTTCAAGGGCGGAACTCGATGAGGGGAGGTTCTATGAATCTTGACATCCTCTCTGAGCAAGGATCTATGTAGATCAAATAATAATCGCTAATAAATTTGGTCTACTCTGAATGAAACTTGCGTATGTGAGTTGAAGACTGCATATGGCCCTGGCTTATTGATAGGGCAGTTGTTGTTTTTAATAAGTTTTGCAAGTTCTGGCACCACTATAAGACTAACTCAATTCAAGATAAAATAGCAATAAATAAATTGAGTCTAGTTAATTTTAATTTAAAATTAAATGATTATTTGAATGTAAATAAAATTACACAATGGAATAAAATATAATGATAAAATTAGGAAAGTACAAATGTTGTAATAGCAGTCTTCGTTTAGTTTAGAATAAAGAAAATAGTCACAAGTGAGAAAGGGAAGAAAGTTGAATTAAATTAACCAAATCTCTCAACAAGTTAGGGAACAGATTATATATAAAAATAGACTAATTAAAATGAAAAATTTAAAACAAAAAGGTTGAAAATAAATAGTCTTGAATTTATAAGAAGTCAAAGTACTACTACCTACTTACATGCAAATGTTATACTTACCGGTGGATAGGGTAGGGATCCTGCGGACCTAAAGGTGGGACTCTCATGGCGGCTAGAGTAGGCAAATTGGTGGATTCCTATCCAAGCATGCTGCTGCACGGCACTTAGAACCTAGTGGTCTTGTTGGTAATGTCTTAAGGTTAAGGCGTAGGTAGGATGTAGCCAGGATTCTGTGTAGAGGGGGGCGGACAAAGAAAATCCTAGGTTATATTGTTTTAATCATGGTTTTTATTGTATGAGTATCATGCATAAGAACGTAGTAGAGAGGAAATAATAATTTATTAAAAAATGTAATAGCTTTACTTGATAAATATTCTGCTCGGTTCGTCAGTTTTTTAATTCCCTTTTTTCATTATTAATAATAATAAAATTCCCAGGACAAGTTACACAAATTGAATCTAACCCCAAAGTAAGCAAGTTATATGCTTGTGTTATGGGTGCTAGTCAACCATTCCAACACATAGAAATACTTAAATAGATACCAGAATATAAAATAAACACCCAGACCCGGAAATGCAGTCATCTAAATGTTAATCACACAAATGCCTCCGTCGGGAATCGAAACCAAGCCTCGCAGTGCGTCGGTGTGGTTAGGCGTACGTTAGCCACTCGACCAACGAGGCGGTCATTTTTATTTTTATGTCAATTTTCTTATTTGCGCTTAACATTCATAGCTCTTTTTGACAGTTTTCGTTACCGTAGCTGCCCCTTCTGTCCGCACCTCGCCCATGCAAGGAGGCAGATGGTCTACCCTACACAGGGGACACTATTCTACTTGTCTCGTTATAAAAGAGGGGGCGAATGAGCTAATAATCACCTGGTAAGGGAGCGCAGCCTTCAAATATCTGGAATTCAAGTGGTCTTGACAACCTTTGAGTAAAATGTAAATAACAAAGATCCCAGTCGTATTTGGAAAAAGAGGGGTACAATTGTAGATGTCATTAACTAGCCGTTGCGGGTTTCAGATAGGTATAATTTATGTTAGTGAGGAAAAAAGGTATTTGTTACACAATCATATTACCTATTTGACCTTGTATTAAATGCTAAGAATGTAACTTAATATTAGTGTATTATAGACAAAACGACAAACTAAACTGATTCTATCTTTGAATCGCCTCTATGGTCTAGCGGTCCAGGTGTTGGACTTGATATCTGGGGGTACCCAGGTCGGACAACGAAAAGGAAATGGTTTTCTTTCCAATTTTCAAATTAAAAAATGTTGCTCGGTATTGGATATGTGGCCGGTTGGCGATAATCGGGGATTATATTATAAATAGTAATCGTTATTATAATACGTAATATGTTTATAAAGTAAAGTATCTTCACGCCCATATCCCAGAAGAGGTGAAGTAGTCCACTTTGAGCACCCAGTTTTTCGGCACCTGCACATTCGGCACCTAGCCTAGTCCACTTTGAGCACCAATCGGTATTTTTGGCAGGTGCGCAAAGTGGACACAAATTTATTTTTCCATTTGTGTCCTTTTTTTAGCACCTACAATACAGGAGGCTATTGCTGGTCGCTAATGTTTGTTCGACAAGATGATATTAAATGAAACGTATCGATAAAAGTTACCTAAATGTATACTAACTAGAAAATATACTTTTGTAAACACAAAATATATCATTGCGACATACATAAAGTAGAAAAAACAATAAATAATCTCTTTAAAAAATATTAACCTAATTGTAATAAAACTTTTTTACTTTTTACTAACCACCTTTTGTTGTGTAATCAGTTTTGGTGAAATATTTGTTAAATATGTAACTATTACACATAGTAAACATCACATTTATTGCACAATCGGCCTTATTTTAATCTTACATATTATACATTATAACCCTTTTTTCACATATCACATTTTTTCAATATTAGTCTTCTTTCAATTTCAATAACTAAGCTTTCTTGCTTGCTCATAATCTAATACTTTATATTCAAGAAAGAAAGCATCAGCAACAAAAAAAAATCGCATGGCGCGACTTTCTCGTATTGGTAAATGACAGTTATTATTGATAGAAACAAAGGATGACGTTTATTGAAAAAATCAGTCTTACGTCTTACTTAAGACAGGTAGGTACACTAACACTTTTTAAATGTCTTAATCAGTCGCCCTATTATTAATAATAAAAATTCGCTACGTAAAATTCTTCTGCTACTGTCTAGTGATTGCGCACATCTTTAGTTATTAACAACTTTAACAAATATAAAGAAAAATACAATTATTTAGTATTAAAATCGCAGTTTTTCAATGCAGTGACAAAGGGAAATAAGGCCACTTTTATATTCCTCTATTACCTAGTCTTGCCATAAATATTGTAATAAAGAAAAAAAATATTTTTTTAACTGCAAATAACATAT
>NJDD01000813.1:228241-312220 GCA_002245505.1 Calephelis nemesis
TTTATATTTAATAAATATAAAAAGAGTAACAATAAGGTAAGATTTCAGTAAAAAACTATTACGCAACAAAGGTGGTTAGTAAAAAGTAAAAAAGTTTTAGTACAAACTTAGGTTAATATTTTTTAAAGATTATTTATTATATTTTTATTTATATTTTGTGTTTACAAAAGTATATATTATCAAGTTAGTATACATTTAGGTAACTTTCATCGATACGTTTCATTTAATATCATCTTGTCAAACAAACATTAACGGCCAGCAATAGCCTCCTGATTGTAGGTGCTGAAAGTGGACACAAATGGTAAAATAAATTTGTGTCCACTTTGCGCACCTGCCAAAAATACCAATTGGTGCTCAACGTGGACTAGTCTAGGTGCCGAATGTGCAGGTGCCGAAAACCTGGGTGCTCAAAGTGGACTACCTCGAAGAGGTAGGCAGAGGCACTACCAGGGTACCCACTACTAGCCGAAGACACTAAGTCCCACAATGTGATAGGTGGCAAGCCTATCGACAACCGAAAATATCGACTATCGAAAATAATAATTTAGGGAAAAATTAATAAAATAATCAATTAGTAGAAACGTCTTCAAAAATTATACAAGATAACTTTGATATTTTTTTTTTAATTTAGTTTTTATAGATTTAGAGCCGTTTCTCAAAATTTTGGCTTGTGCTTTAGATATTTTGTAAATTTACCCTGTATGTACCTATTTAATTTTTTTGGAAATTTAAATTAAGAAAATACAAAAAGACACTGCCATCAGATTCTTCACACGAAGTAATGATAGCTCAATGCAAAATATTGTTAATAATATGTATCCTCTTATTAAATAATCTATAAACGACAATACTATAAGTACAGATTAAAAAAAAGTGATTGTCGTATGTAACATTACACACAAACTCTTACAGCGGCACTCCGAGACATCAATTAAAATTTAACCATTAGTATGCCGCGACTATAACATCGTTTCCGGCATGCAAACGATTAATCTATCATTAAGTCACAATTTTGTATGGAAAATGTGGACTTTAATAACTTACTAAAAGATAATTGACGTCTCGTGAGTTGTTATAACATTAAATTAAATATGTATTGATTAAATTTGAAGGGGTCATTACCAACAAAACCACTGATGGTAAAGTGTAGCAACTTGCCCAGGGTTTCACGGGCTTTTCCGCCGCCATAATGGCTATGTTTGGTAATACCGTTGTGAAGTAGTCAGTAGATATATTAAGTACTGTCCACAGGGCAGCAGACCAACTGTAAGATGTATGTCACGATTGACATCATAAAGGAAGCTTGTTAGCTGTCTTATACCATAAACGAGGAATATAAAATTTATGAATTATCAATTCTGGCACTCGATACTCTCTGCCTACCCCGTAAGGGACTTGGCGTGAAGATATGTATGTATGTATGTATGAATTATCAATTCTAACCTTGCATTTGTTCCGTCAAGCTTCGCTGGCTAGGTGAATTTTTCCGTTAAAATACATACCTTCGCGCCGTAGTATGCGAATTTTTTATCTTAATTTTTTTATTGTTATTCTACTACTCAAGGCTAAAACCAAACACCTTCAAAAGTTTATAATCAGTATAAATTCTCAAATTATGCGTTGTAAAAAACCCCCGACTTTGTTTTGTATTATAGATTGACGTTTAAATATTCATTACAGTAAGTCATAGGAAATATTTTATTCGGTAAATTTTAATTAATATAATGCCATAAATAAGCCAATTACGTACATACGTAATCTAGATATCGCCTAGTCGAATACAATGCCTTAGCCAATTAAATGTAACGTAGTTACTAGTTTTCGAAACCAATGTCTTATGCCAATTAAGTGTAACGTAGTTGTGAGAAGTCGAATGCAATGTCTTATGCCAATTAAGTTTGAAAGCGTAATTTGAGAAGTCGAAAGTAATGTCTCATGCCAATTAAGTTCGAAAACGTAGTTTTGAGAACTAAGTCGAAATTAATGTCTTATGCCTATTAAGTTTGAAAACGTAATTTGAGAAGTCGAAAGTAATGTCTTATACCATTTAAGTTTTAAAAGTAGTTTCGAAGCCGGAAGCAATGCCTTATGCCAATTAAATGTACCTAACAAATATTTATTAATGCCGTACCTGCTGTAATAACGCAGTGATATAAATAAGTGCTAAATCTACTACTTCTAATACTAGTTTGTTTATTGAACAAATTTTATTTTGAGTCACAAAGTAATTTTCATTATTTTACCTCAAAATCTAAAGTAACATTCGGGCTAAAGTTTGTATTAAGTGAAATATAAAACGCAGGGCCGCATTAAGGAAAAAAAATAATACTCGTATAATATATTAAATAACTTACTGATAAGAGATAATCCTAATTAAATTAGCATAAAAAATGTTGTTATATGTAGTTCCTGCTCTTTTTTGCAGGATTTGCTTTTTAAGTAAAGCGATAATAAAATACTCAAGGTAATAACTACAATGTTAATTTTTCATAGGGGAGTTGACGAAAATTGCATTAGAATAGTTTTGTTTTTTGAATGAAAACACAATATCAGGGTCGGATTTTGTGAGATTTTAAAGTTTACACGAACGATTGCTTTATTATTTTAATTCTAACATTTTTTGGTGTATATTTTATAAAAAACATTTATTTTTTTATTTATTTGTTTACAATCATCAACTAACCCAAGTATAACCAAAAACAAATTCTTAATTATCTGTTGTACGAAATTAGAAATATATTTTACGTTAACGAATTATATGCTTATGATGATGGTGATAGTTAAAGATAACAATACATAGATATAAGAAACATAAAAATACATACAAAGGAAGCGATGGCCGCCAACAAAATATTTCGTTTATTAGCTACTGACGGTAAAGAGGGGAGTTAAGAATTTGACGTGCTTGTGTTAGGCTGTGGCATCATAGCTCCTAAACGAATGGACTGATTACGACGCGGTTTTATTCGTTTGAAAGCTGACGTGAACAAAATGGTTCTTAGTTACTATTTTACGAAAAGGTACTTTTTTATGATAAATTATAATTTACTTTTAACTACGGAATTTTCGCCGATATAACGATTCTTTTTTATAGGCGAACCGACAATCTTTAAAAAAGAAGGATTCGTCGACAAATCTTGCTTAGGCATGCTTTGGGACTAGTTACTAAGCTTGAAAATTAAATGTTTTGAAAAAAAAACATTCTGTCGGCGAAATGTTTGTAATAAAAAAATATGTCGTCAATAATTTGCTCATAAAATAATTAATAGTTCTATGGGCGAAACGTTCGTAGTTTATAATAGTATCGTCGTTGAAAAACAAAACTTTCTGTCTACGGCTTATTGACAAAGAAACGTTAGTCAGAAGCAAATTTCAGATTTTCGGAAATCGAATCTAGCTTAGATTATCCTATTCGAATATCGGTTTCGGATTGGGCAGGGCAGCATTAGGCGTGTATGATAATCTCTAAGAGGTGGAAAGTGAACGTTTATAAGGCAATTATGTCAATTTATTGAGATTTTGTTAGCCGTATTCAAATTTAACTGGTTCTTTATCAATACATTCTTTTTAATTGAAGCCCAACCATAAAGTTTAGCTTCAGTTCGCATTTTTCCATTTCAACTTTATGATGCCATACTTTCTTATACATATTTGCCCTACGCTTAAAAATCACGAAATATGTAGATTGCATATAAATTGATATTTATTACCAATATATAATTAAATATATACATGTGGGTATTTAAATGTATTATGGTTTTGCACACCAAGTATTGAAATGCAGTAATCAATGTATCCTCAATTCACACAGTCTGATCCACTGCTTCTGGAGAAACAGCCAAATGTTACTTGGCTAAGGTCAGTTCAATGTATCTTCAAACTAATTCGGTGGAGGGTAAAGCTTAATGTCTTATTTTAAAATATATTATATATATACTTATTTATAACAATGTAACTTATTAGCAACATTTCTGTTTTCCCTGTACTGTTGCATAGTTTGTTTTGATTTATGACACCTGGCCAAGAAACAATCAGGTCTCAAACTGGATCTCAGCGGTTGCGGGGCGGCGGCGAGAGCGGCGCGATCTAACACATAGATTCTTATTGAAGTGAACTGGATGTCAGCGGAGCGGGGGCGGAGCGATCTGGCCGCTGACATCGAGTTCGACCATCCCGCGCCCGCCCCGCTCTCGCCGTCGCCCCGCAATCGCTGAGATCCAGTTTGTGGCCTCAGACTTCAAGCTCATAAGTTGAAATATGAATTCATATACTTGGTCATATTATATTTTTGCATTATTTATTGCTTTTGCTTAGGACTTGATCAGGAAGAGTAATTTTATACACGTCATGTGCCAATTAAAAGGACTTTTGTTTTATTCCTTTGCCTATGTTAAATTAAGAATCAAGAGTTTTATCAGTTGAGAATAGTACCCAACTACCGTTATTCATACTCTTAAAAAAAACTATAGTCAATTAAAATATTTCTTAATGTTAATTTAATTAACACTTGCCTATGTAGGCAAGTGTATTTGTAGTAAAACTGTAAAAGAGTAAATTCTGTACATGGAAATTTAAAAAAAAAAATAGTTTAGACGAAAAGAGGCTGCAGAGCACGTTTTGAGAATATTTGTCTGTCCGTATCCCGATTTACACCGAATCTACTGAACTGATCGTAAGAAAATATGGCTAGGAGTTTCTTTATTTTCCGAGAAAGATTATAGGATATTTCTATCCCGCTCACTAAAGGAGTTCCCATTTTTCACATGTTAAGGAGTTGGTATACAATAAAATTGTATGTTTCACAAAAAAAAACATTTTTTGCATATTTTATTATTAGATATTAAATAGGTACATTGCTATGGATATCCTTTTTGCTTTAGCTCATCAGCTGTAATTATTACACAAATGCAATAAAAAAGAATTATAATTTTAATGACGCAACATATTTCCGTTTTATACAAAAATTACTAATCCTGACAAGCGATTTAATGTTAAGATTTAAATAAAACTAGCCATTATATAGCATTTAAGATTAAATTGTCCAGATGGTCTTTAATACTGGAATAGTACCTACGTATAATTCCATTTTTAAGGTGATATTAGGCCAGCCACGTGTATTCAGAATCTTATTCAGAAATTCCGTTTCGAGAAATCGAAACGAAAAATTCCGGGCGAAGATTCGCCCCCAGCAAAATTACAAATTTCATACGTTAAATGACTGATGTATGTGATAAGATTATAGACTTGTATGAATTTGTGATATGAATATTTTTTTCACAACTACCCAAATGTATGTGGCTGACCATAAGGCGGCTATCACACTGCACTGCACGCTGCTCCGTTTTGCGGCGATACGGAGTTTAATTTTGCACTGAAAAATCTTAATTCTTATATACATAATAATAATAATAATACTGACACCGTATCTCCGTGCGGTAAAATTTCAAGATGAAAATCCGAATGGGTTTGCGGTGCACTGTTATATTCGCCTAAGGGCTAGTCCGCACTGCGAATTTTTAACAACGCGTTTTACTTCTCGCAATTCTGTAACATACTGTATCTTATATGAGTATCCGCGGTGGCAGTGAAAATTTCGCGTGAGAAAATGATGTGAAAAAATCTACAAATTAAGCGAAGTTTTATTTTCGCACAAAAATCGCGTGGCGAAAGTTGACAGTGTGGGCTCGGCCTAATATTTATTATGTTTTCATCCTTAAGGATATGATTACTTTCTTAAGAAATTAACGCTTTGTTGGTGGTTAAAGTGAAAAATTAAACTCGTGAATCGTGTAATTTTATTGGCATCGTGTGAATTTTCAAATGTGTTTTTATTTTCAGGTACATGACGTCTTGATTACTCACGATGTACAATTCTCAACGCCCAGTTACCTACTACGAGAGACGATTACTTTTAAGATAAAACTATACATTTTGATACTATAGATCTAATCTACGAATACTGTTGGACATTTACAATTCGTCGATCTCATCTTGAATAAGTTTTGTCACCGGTAAATTATATTAATCATTCGAAATATTACATCTAAGCATATAATAAATCATTTCGAAAATGAATTGTTTTATTTGGAATCAGTTTTCAAGTAGCATTAATCTACTTATAATAAAAAATAAAAATAAATCCAAATTTCATGTGGGCATCGCATCACGCCTTAACGGATGGACATATTTTTTTAATTCTTTTTTTATTGTGTGTTATGGTTAGGAGATGGTTCGTGTGAAAAGAAAAACCGCATTTTCCATCTACAAAAAACGGGAAAAAAACAGTTCTATACAAACTGTGAATAAGTAGTTAATGTGAAGCGATACGAAGTTCGCCTAAGCCAGCTAGTAGGTATTTATATAAAATGTTCTGTCAAATATTTTTGTAAGGTTAATCTATATACCTACATATATTATGAGAAAGTGGTGTTAGTTACACTATTTATAACTCAAGAACGGCTGAACCGATTAGGCAGAAAATTGATTGGGAGGTAGCTTAGAACCGGGAAAAGGACATAGGATACTTTTTATCCTGTTCGATTATGGGGATAATTACTGGGAAAAACAACATTTTAACTTTTTCTATACAAACTGAACGGACGGAACGAAGTTCGCGGGAACAGCTAGTTTTAGATTCTTACAAACAACTTTTTTTATTATGTTTATGACCACATCCCCGAAGAAGTAGGCACAACCAGAGCATCCAATATTGTGTAATCAGTACCTTAGTAAATACAATTAAGTTTTTAATTTTAAATATTTAATCGATGCTAGTTAATAAGTAAACGAAATAATAAAAATTATGTTTTATTTTTGGTAATTTTTTTGTCTAAAATGTTTAATAAAACTGCAGACATATCTTCACGGTAAGTCCCTTACAGGATAGACAGAGGTTTGAGTGCCAAACCCCAGGATCCTTGCTGACTTGCCTAGCTTTCTTTACATTAATTACTCTTTATACACGAAAGCCAGCTTCGAGGACTCTTGATACAACCCCTCGGACAAAACCCGTGCTGTTTGATAATGGCATGTCAACCTATATATTGTGTAACATCTGCTTTATCCATTGTTATAGATATAGTTTGAATTTCTCGAATGTTACTGTCAAATCCTTTTGTGCCTAAAACCTGAATAATATTTGATAATATTAACATTTTAAATTACTTGCTAAATCTTGATCGAATTTGTACCGTGACCACCTCTGAAGAACACAAACCGCCATGTCAATGGACATAGATCAACGTGGGAGTAAAATTACGGTGATCTCATATTATAGTTTGTATCTCGTTGCTTTATAGACCATGATATCAAGATAAACCTTAGAGTAATTTCCTCCATGTTTTTTGCAAAACGTATAAAGAACGATGAAAATCCAATCCAAATAAATATACAGTCGAATTGATAATCTTTTTAAAGTCGGTTGAAATATAGAAGCGTTTTTGTAATGACTGAATTCCTTCTGGTGCTGACGTAGCCAATATATGTTTTATGGTTTAAAATGACGAAGACAATATTCTCCTTATTCTAAAAAACAATCGTCGCAAATGTTACAGGTCGCTCTTGTATTTGGTGGCCTGGATAGCATTATACATTAGCAAATTTACGGACTACCTGTCCTCCAGAACAGTGTTACTCATAAAACTCGATTTCATGCAAATAGCAAATTTTTCGTTTTAGATACCTACTTTTGAGCCCAATACTAGCGAATTATTAATAGAAAATACATTTTCAAAATACGTTAATAGAAAATACAGCTTGTTTAATTTTTAACCCACTCCAAGAAGGAGATCCTCAATTCGACTGTATGTTATTTATTTTTTATGTATGTTCTTAACGCGATTATTTCGTCAACACTGAACCGATATTGGTGGTTCTTTTTTAGAAAATAGAACATAATTCCGATTTGGTCTTTTTATCACGATTCGACTAAAGGTCTTTTAGTTATACCTCAACATTGATGAGGTCGTCAAGATAAGTAAAACATTTATACACTGATAAGCAATAGTGTTTCAACGTTCAAAAATTCAAATAATAATTAATAATTCTAATAATCTATTCTGATAGTTTAAAATGTTTTAAAGATTAAAAAAAATGTGTGTGTACTTAATATGTACACGCGTTAGAAGTTATACTTCTTCGGCGTAATAAGATAAAAATCTTTTTAAAATTTTTATCTTTTGCTTTATTTTACATTTGTAGACAAAATGACACTAACCATAGAAATAAAGAAATATTGTGAATACAGTTGTCAGTTCTCACGCAAAACATACGTAGATGTCCTTACTTTTACTTTATTGGTACCTTTTTTTGAAAAACTAAAATGTTATCTATAGCTAACTTCATCATGTCGGGTTTTCGTGACGGTGTGCGCGCGCATCGTAAAAATTTACCCTCATCACTTTTTCCTAACGCGCCAAAAGAAGTATAACTTCAAAAATATTTTTTTGGTATTCTATGATTTTAAGTCACATGAATTAAAAATTACGAGAAAATGTATTTTAATCTTAACACAAATTTTGAAATTATAGATGTAATAGTTTATTAGTATTTAATTTTACTTTTTATGGGTTGACACACTATTGCTTATTGGCATCCAATTATGCTAAAAATTTATGTTGCCACCTAACACATTGTGGGACTTAGTTTCCTCGGCTAATCATAGGTGTTCTGGTTGTGCTTCTATCTACCTACCTCTTCGGGGATATGGGCATGAAGATACTTCCTTAATTTTTACACATCTTAACGCCAAGTCCCTTACGTTACCAGAGAGTATCGATTAAATATATTTCTTTAAACTTTGTGAATGTAAAGATGACGTCGTTCGGTCGCCGATACTAGTCTGTTTGAACCACAGATGTATAGTTAATACACATAATATGTGGTTTGCACTATGTTTGCACAAGCGTAGGCCGCGCGACAAACGTCAGAGTTCAGGCCTCGTGTCACAAGATAAGGTGGAAAACAAGTAGTAAGTATAATTAATATTTTGCTCTAGGCCCACTGACTAGAATAAACCATCTGCCTCTGCCAGTCATCTAAACGCGACCATATTAAAATATTTTTTTAACAAACAAGCAGACGGATTTCCTGATGGTGAGAAATTCACGACGCCTAGAGACACCAAAGGTGGTAATGGTGCGTTGCCAATCTGAGGCCAGGATGTTAGGCGTCGAGCAAAAGGAAGTTTACCGGCTACCTTACCCTTCAAACCGGAACACGTCATGACGTTATGGCGGCAAGAATAGGTAAGGCGGTGGTACAAATCCGAGTGAGTCGCTGCGAAACTCTACCACCTAGTCAGATGTCACGGTGTTAGTGACGGTAAGCCTATGCTGGCTTTTACGAGCTGCCTGGCCGGAAGGCAGATGGTAGTAGTGCTGTGCAGCAACTTGTTCTGGTAGGGATATTGCTGCCATAATGTTGGTCCGGATCCGCTTAGTAGAATAGACCACTTGCCTCTTTGGCACAACTGCGACCACTGGTTAAAATATGGGTTAGTGGTGGCTACACTGGTGGTAATGCTGTGCAGAAACTTGCCTGAGTAGGAATCCACATTCTTAACTTTTCTTGCCGCCATAATGACTCGTTCATGTTCCGGTCCGAAGGTAGACTTACACTTGGCCTAACATCGCAGAATACCGGCGCACCTGTAACATCTGTCGTGTCTATAGGCGACGGTCGTCTCTTACCATCAGGGGAATCGTGTGCTTCGCTGACCTATCACATAAAATAAAAATACGATCAACATTACATCAATGTTAATAATTCTAACTTGTAAAAAAAATCTACACTTTGAGAAACGAGAAAATTTATCTAAACTTAACTAGTTGAGATAAATTTTCTCGTTTCTCAAAATTTGGTTGGTACTTTAAATGTCAACCTATATATCGAATAAATTACAATTATAAGAAGCAGATTAAAAAATGAAACACAAAAAATGTGATTGCAATATTTACTGAATAAACATTAATAAAAACCACGTCAATACACGTACATACATGAAAAAATGTGTTCACACGAAAAGTAAAATTTGTGCCACTCTCACATTGCACCATTTCTGTTGGAAGTTGGCATATTAGAGCGGGATTACAAATCCATTTACAATTTTCACACCCTAAGTAAAACTCCTATCAACAATTATAAACATTCACTGCATCCTCATTATTACAAAAAAATAACAAACAATCGATAACGATGTGTGCCTTTTACCTCTAGCACGGGGATTTCCCCACCTTTTGGTCTACGCACTTTTTCGAACACAGTATGGGGGCTAAAGACTAAGACTTTCGTTCTATAAAGTCTACAGAACAGTAGGATTACTCTTGGAACTCGATTTCATGCAAATTGCAATCGGATATGTCAGTTTAAATGCTCTTAAACAAAGTACTAGTGGATTATTAAAAAATCAACGAAACCGATAAAATTATTCATTGTTTATTATTAACTAAGTGTTAATAAACCGCTAGAACTGTGTTCAAGAGCACCTAAAATGACATATCGGATTTCAATTTGTATAAAATCGAAATTCAAGAGTAACCCTACAGATAAATACTGCCACCCTGGTTGGTTAGAAACCCGTAGTCTACAGATAAAAAAACTATATTTTGTCAAACCAGATATTTTTCTTTTAGCAGCTGCTAAATTCATATTCCACAGCTGTGTCTATTCATCTTGTGCTCATGTATTTTTTCCTGCTGTTAAAAAACTGATAATAAAATGGACAAGGTATTTAAAACATATTGACACTTAGGTAGTTTCAGACTTTGGCTATCAACAAAAATGCATAGAAATAGCGGTGACAATTTTTGTTGTTGCAGTTACAATGTTTTTAAATCATCGACACTTCCAACGCATAATGAAGGCGGTACTTTGTGGAAATCAATACTTAATATATTAAAATAAAAATATTTAATTTGCATTTTGATGTATCAAGGAGTTATGTCATTTCATAAGTATTTTTATATTTATGCAAATAAATATTTAAAAACTTTTTTAATGGAGCGACATAATTAGAACAAGAACTTAATTTCTAACTATTGTTAATAAATATAAATTACGAAACACAATGACACAAAAACATTAACTTTCGAAAATACATGAATTAATTATTACATAATTACTGTAATTATCAATCTATTAATTTTGACATATGTTTAGAATATATTATTTATTTAAGTATTTATATTTAAGAGGCATATAAAACAATAGTTAGAAACATAAATATCAGTAGGCGATTATTTTTAAAATAAATGTGTGTGTTCGTGTGCGAATTTTTAATGTAATTTAGTTTTAGTTTTTGTTATTTTGAATCGGTTATACTATTATTTTATTGTTGTAAAAAATATGCAATTCTAAAACATTTTTCGACGTATTTCTAGTGTAATTTTTCTAACTACGAAGTAAAGCAAGATTTGACAGAGATGGACTCAAAAGACTAGTTATGTTTATTTGTGGGAAGCGTCGTTATGTAATGTTAATTATTATGTGTTGTTAACTAATACGTGTAACACAGACATCCAATTTGTCTGCCTTGTAGTAAACATTACATGTTTTACCTTAGTACGCGCATTTATGTACATTTTTATCAAGCGCCAAGTATAGCTACAATTTTTAATTATCTAAATAAATTAATGTATAATTCATATGAGTATGTACTCATAGTGATTAAAAAAAAATATAAAATCAAAAACATGTTTTGTATGTCATCCTCAAGATCACAATACGATTAGTTATAAAATTAATAATATTAACTGAACTCGATAACACATTAAAAGGGTGTCTCTACTTATCAGGTCCCAAATTATAAGTAATCAGACTCGACGATATTTATTCCATTTTGTGATGAATATTTCTTTACAAATATTGGTATTACTTTGATCATTTCAACTCGCCAGGGCTCAATATTGTGTTAGAGGTATTTGACACTTCCAAATGTTCCACCTAAGAAAGGACACCACTAATTTTGTCTACTCCTTTAGAATATCTGTTCTACTTAAGTTTAAAAGTTTAATCTAAAAGTCGTAATGGAAAATACGTTTATATAAACATTCAATTCTGAACCATAAGCCTCCACAATCAAAGGCACTTCCTAAATTATTTACTTATAATTATTATCGGAAATAGTAATAATATTTAAGTAACCTTAAATAGATTTAACGAGTAAAAATGATCCTTTACAGCAATAACAAAACACACTTAAAATGTTTTTCACCTCTTTTTCTTAAGGATGCAGTGAACATTCTAAACTTAATTCTAATATTACACTTAGATAATACGAAAAATTTAAAATATGCAATAAAAACACTTAATAATTTGTGCATAAATGATGGGTATAATAATTAAGGAAAACTTTGTATATACAAATTAAATACAATAGTAAAAATATTTCAAAATAACTTACAAAATAATATAAAAATGCTTACCAGAAGTATGTTACTGAGGTTATTTAAGGTCAATTGTTCTTTAAACCAGTGAACAAAAATTTTACATAATTACATAAAAGACAAATGAATTAAAAGGCAGGGATGGACTCCAGATGCAAAGGTCTATTAAAAAAATTACGTATTTTTTTTAAAAAATCTGCTTTGACTTTGGCCTGTTCCAGCAAGCATAAAAAATATGTTTAAGGAAACGAAAATGTCATCTTTCAAATCGGTAATTTAATTATTTTCTATCAAGTGAAAGTTTGTAACTTTTTACTATTTCTGTAATATGGTAGTTTTAATGTGGTAAGATAAAGTTTACATGAAAAAACTAATACTCTTACTTTAATATAAGATACATAGCATCTGCTTGTGCGTCTGTCTGCCACCTAACTCTAGACAAAAGCCCCTATCGGTATATCACCAAATTCAGACGAATTTTAGCCGGGTAAGTTAGTTTTATGTTTTTACAGCGTACAGCCGTTTAGGAGTCAGGTAACAAACACACATACAGAAGATTTATATAATATATATTAAAGTATGTACGTAAGAAATACATTAGTAAGAAAAATTATTACACAAACTACCATGCGCGTTATACTCAACGTCACATTATTAGACAGGTATTTTGGAGATATTATTCGTTCAGAATATTACTGAATGTAAGTAAGAATGTAATAAGAATCTAATCTAAAGTCTAAATTAGTAAGAATGTAAAAAAAAACTTGTAAATGTTGATCCAGTTATTAATAATATAAATAAATCCCATGAGTAAAATTTTGAACATCTCACCTCAAATAAAACTTTGGGACCATTGATTATTAACATTTTTATACGACTATTTTAGGCGTCTTTTTTTGATTTAAGGAACTTAATCTACTTATAAGTACTAGGCGTCGTAGGCCGTAGTTTTCGTTCTGTTGATCTGGTGGGAAGAATTTAAAGTTTTCTTATGTGTTATTTTGCGCACCAGTTCGCCTATCTTTCTATTTCAAAATAATCGGTGGGGTTTTAAGTGTTTTATACATATAAACACGTTAACATAATAATTATAACATATTTTTAATATGTGTCCTTCTCTGTAACATACTTCGTAACAAGGACGGATTCATTTGGGAAGGGGAGGTAAATAGTCTAGACACTAGGTCGAATACTATTCGTCCTATTAAATTTGGAGTCTGCCTGAATAAATTTCGACTATTTCTGGCCCCCTAACTCAAAAACTGGATCCGTCCCTGTAGTTGGTAAAGCAGTATATGCAACAAAATGAATAGCATTTTTCAATGTAATAACACATTTTCTTAGACCCTAATGCTTCGTATTTCATTTTTAATATAAAAAATATGTAATTTGCTTAGGGAATATTTTAATTAGGATTTTGTGCTACTTTTTTTGATTCATTTATAGTTATACAACTGCAATTGTGGTTTTTGTCCCTTTACGTTGCTATGGAGTGAAGTTCTACTATATTTTTATCTGTGTGGAGATAGTTAGGAGACTGGAGAGTGACATAGGGATTAGTTTGTTCCGTTATCTAGACGGGTTCCCATGGGAGAGAAAAAATTACTTTAAAGCCCGGGCGTAGTCTTTTTTATGTGAACGATCAGAGAACACGCACCCGGGTCTCGTGATGGTCAGAGTTATTGGCCTATAGACACTTTAGATGATATAGGTGCGTCGCTGTCCTATGGCCGGTATGTTACACCAGTTAGTAATAGTAGGCCGGGTATAGAAGACGGAAGAGCGGAAGCCTTTGGTCCTACACAAACAAGGCACCCCCACACTAAAGACTTCTTAAAAAGTCTTTTAAATTCCGACTAGTAAATATCTTTGCCTTTGATTTTTTCCCTATTCAACCTACAGTACTTTGTAAAAACACGATCATGTTGTTTTTAAATACTATTAGAAAACTTGACTAAAAATTTATCATTTTATTAGGAAAAAATGGTGCCAGGTCGTCTCCACTCCTTAGTTGCCCCCAGGCGTCCAGACCTCTTAATCCGGCCCTGAGTAATAGTATAAAATGCTATTTATTATGAAGCATCCTCTAACTATACTTAAACAATAACGCATATTTATGGCACATAAACCAAAATAATATTGAGGTAAATGTTATCGTGCTCTCCTTACAGTGGAATGAACTATCCGTTAAAAGCGATGAAATTAAAATTAGCGAACACCAAATCACCTTTTTGTACATTCCTAAGAATAATGCTGTTGTAAAAACACAACGAAATTGTGGCCTGATTTGAAAAGAACCAAAGTGTTTTTCAAAAATGAGGGTTGTGTAGTAGTTTTATTGGTTAGGCAAAAAAGAGACAATGGTGATAAATGTGCTGAGCACTAACTACACTCATTTTAAGTGTATGTTATCTCTTTCCATTTAAACAAAAACAAAAGAGGTGGAATATTTTTTTGACATGTCACATTAGTTTGGACTTGTCGACTCGTGACATATTTTATAATAAATTTAGTAAGCAGTTGCCAAAAAATCTTAGACAGAATGTATTTATTTATTAAAAAAAATTTTTCATTATACCGATCTTTTTTACAGGCAACGTGGTTACAATAAAACTTCAAATGAGCAGTTGATATATATTTTTTTTCCAATCCTGTGGAAGTAACTGCCATCGACATGTCTGTTTATACCTGGTATCCAGATAAATAACGGGTAACCCAGCTTCTACACATTTTATACGTCTTATGCTTTAAGCCGGGATAAAATTTTCTTATTATCTTAACTGTATGAAAAAAGTATGTATGTAAAACTGTATGAAAAAAAAACTTAATGAAAAAACATTTTGTTCAAAAAAATCAAAAATATTCTGTCAAGGATTTTTTAAATCTTAGACCAACAGATATTAAACAAAATTCAGATACTGAATCAGTAATATTTGTACTACAACTCAGTCAAGGATTATTCCTTGACTGAGTTGTAGTACAAATATTACTTACTTAACCCTACAAGGAGGATTTTATGTCTCAGTTCGGAGAATGTCCATCCTTACTTTTCTTATTCGATTATCCCAGTCAAATAGATGTATCGGCATTGAAAAACATTTGAAGGTCACTTAGTACTTTGTAACGGTTTAGTCCTTTTTACACCAGGCCACGAAAATATATAGGTATATGATTATATCATAATCCTAATATAGTTTTAGATTCACTCTGTTAAAAAAATATTTTTTTGAATTACACATTCAAAGTCTACATTTATATTTCATTTAGATTGCTTTCCAAAAAATCGTTTCTCCGTCTATAATCTGAGAATATATAATAAAAAATATTAGCTAGTACGAAAATCATAATAATAACATAAATATAATCGAGTTCAAATTGAGATATTAATAATATAAATAAAGTTTTTATTAAAATATAAAATATATCATTTGACTAGTCGACGTAATATCAAAAAAGTAGATACAACATAGAAAACATTGGAACGACAAAATGTTTCATAGAATTGGCATTTTTACAAAGGTACACAGGGTTGTCTACAAATGGCCGCTACGTTACATATAAAGATTTTCCTAAACTGTATTATTTGAACACCAAATATTCTCATATACTAATGACCGTTTAGTTAAATAAAAAAATATAGATATCACTTTATTAGTATAACAGTCATTTTTCAACTACTTTGAGAACTTTAGACGATTGGTCGCATATTAAACGTTTATCAAAAGTGCTGCCGCTCGTCGAGCCTACGCCCGTAGGGCTACCAGAACACCTCACAAAGCTATACTAACAGATCTGATCATAAAATAAATATCGAACTCTGGGCAATAACTATTACGGTAACTGAAACTCCTTACATCTAGTACATTACATATAATAGCGAACAAGCTTCGAATACTTTGCTGTTTGAAGACGGAATGATTTTAGGAAAGTTAATATTTTTAAGAACATTGAAGCAACTGAAATGTAAACTTGCATTACCTCTTTTCACTGCATCTTACGCGGTTTGAAGACCCTGCGAATGAAACAAATGAGAATTAGGTATATTTTATAAAAAAGGGATGTGACGACCCCATCGTCTGCTAGTGTGTTAGTGGAATAATTGAATCTCCTGGAATATATTACTAGTGTACAGTCAGAGAAGGTAGTACACATCCTCATCCTCATCATCTCTCCTGGATTACTTTGTTTAATATTACAAGAAGGTGATCTAGCAGGCAGATCTGATGGTAAGAGACAGTCGTCACCATTGATGTAGCTGGTTCAAAGATTTCTTACGGCCAGGATCTAAGGATACGTATCCAATAACAACTACCTACAACTTCCACGACACACTGGAAAAAACGAATCCGGGCAAGTTGCTGTACAGCACTCTGCCACTCAGTGCCACTGCCTTATGTCCGGTACCAGTTTAAAAGGTAATTTGGAAGGTAAACTTCTCAACATTACGCATTGGACAAAAACATCGTTTTTTGTACAAACTTATTTTTTGTAAAATAAAATTAATAAAAATGAAGTCCTTACGTTACTAAAGGCAAAGAGCCTTTGTATACTACAAAAAGTCATAACTAGTTTGGGCTACTATACAACTATACTAAAAAAAATCGAAACTAGTTTGAGCCATAAAACGAAGTCAATGAGTTATTTGCCTTCGCATACTACAAAAAGTCAGAACTAGTTTGAGCCCCACAATGAAGAAGAAAAGAAAACAAAAAATATATTGTCAATTCAAATTGTCAATTAAGGTTGTCACGCAATCGTTGATGAACTTGTAGGCTGAAGTAAACAAAAATACAGCAAATTTCTATTCTTTTTAGCTGTGATTAAAAATAACTATGCAAATAATATAAATTACTACGACCGTGAACGCTTTTGTCGTTAATATTAACAAATACAAATGTGTATGTATTTATGTGAATTATTTTCTAAAAACGGTCGAATAGAATTATATTTCAGCTACTTTTTATCTTGACTTAACTTTTGCTTAACAAAGAACTAAATAACTTTAAAAATAATTCGTTTATAATCGTTATTCTATTTTTTACTTTTTGTAGTATTTGAAGGCAAATTAAAAATACATTTCTATAGATATAAATCAAAAATGCTTAATTTAACAATATGATATTAGGATATTATAGTCTCAAGCGTAATCTTACCTTCTACCTTGCCTTTTAAAGTGGCAAAGGATTTCATAATGAATACTTAGCATAGAGAGATTAAATGACTCAATATTACTTAAATTTACACATGCAACTTGGTCTCATTAGTAAAAACCACTTAACTTATCTATGATCATGATAGCAATGAAATCTACCTTAACCTTTAACAAGTAAAGAATGTGCAGATTACTGATGCAAAGCCACAACAATGAAGAGTGAATGATTCCACTTTCAGCCTTAATAAGCAAAGATAACAAAGTGATAAAAATAAATAGCCTCTGTGGTCAAGCGGTCAAAGTGTTGGAGTTGACTTCATGAGGTCCCGAGTTCGAATCCCAGGTCGGGCAACAGAAAGAAAACGGGGTATTTCCAATTTTCTAATTACAAAAAATGTTGCTCGGGATTGAATATGTGGCCGGTTGGCAATAGGCTTTCCACTTATCACGTTGTGATACTTAGTGTCTTCAGTTAGTCGTGAGTGCCCCGTTGTGCCTCTGCCTACCCCTTCGGGGATATGGGCGTAAAGATACTTTACTTACTTTAAAAATAAAAAAAACACATTTTAATTGCAAATTAAGTTATATTTTAATCACTTTCTAAACACTGACAGCGTTTATATTTAAATTCATTGGACTAGTTGGTTCTACATGTTTTTTTATGATAATGGAAGGCAAACAAGCATATTTCCTGATGGTAAAAAATTCAAGCCACCTAGAGACACCAAAGATGGAAATGGTGCGTTGCCAACCTGAGGCGGGGATGTTAGGTCTTGAGCAAAAGTATGTTTACCGGCTACCTTACCCTCCGAAACGGAACACGTCAGCGGCAAGCATTAGACGTTATGGCGGCAGGAATAGGCAAGGCGGTGTTAGCAATCCGGGCGAGTCGCTGCGGAACTCTACCACTTAGTAGGATGTCACGGTGTTAGTGACGGTAAGCCTATGCTCGTCTTTTACGAGCTGGCGGGCAGGAAGTCTATTCAGTAAAGGAGCCCGGATCAACACGGGGAAAATGTACGGGGGATTTACTTTATGATTATTTTTTTTTAAAGAAAGCAAAAATTGCAACTCGGACAGGACTTGAGCCAACACCCTTCGTTTCTGAACGACAACACTAATTTGAACTACTGACAACATAAATTCTATGGCGAATTTTCAATACCTTGTAATCGATTACGTCAACAGTTATTTACCAAGCTTTGCGGCGGAAAGTACTAAAATTATAATATCTTATGAAACGTTATCTACGGATAATAAATGACCTAGTGCTTGTTGTTAACAACCCGATGACTTCTGATATTCACGAAATATATACATATAAAAAGGTTATCACATTTATCGTACGTTTGTCCGTTCACTTTCCACACAAAAGTCACTAAACGGATTTTTACCGAGTTTTGTGTATCAGCAGCTTATAGTCTGGGTAAACATTGACCGACTTATTAATAAACATGGGCTAACGTAAAGTAAGTAAGTAAGTATCTTTACGTCCATATCCCCGAAGAGGTAGGTAAAATAGGCACGACCAGGGCACCCACGTATAGCCGAAGACACCAAGTCCCACAATGTGATAGGTGGCAAGCCTATCGTCAACCGGGCACAAATCCGATTCCGAGCAACATTTTTTTTCCATTACAAAATTGGTAATCCTAAATTTTCTTTTTGTTGTCCGACCCGGGATTCGAACCCGGGACCTTATGCAGTCAAGTCCAACACCTAAACCACTAGACCACAGAGGTAAAACGAGTTCGAGTCTTGGAGTACTTTACTCCGTGTTTACTAATAAGACGGCCTGGATATATTTTATTCCGGAAAAATACAACGAACACACACTTCAAAGCGTGTACGAATTCGCGGGCAGTAGCTAGTTACGTAATAAACTATAAATATAAACATTTCTTCACGCTAAGTGCTTTACGTGGTAAGCAGAGGGCGCCCAGTGCGAAATCTCAAAATTTTTACCGACCTGTCTGATTTATTATTAAGCCGATTTCAGAAACTTAACACCACGCGAGAGATCTGATCGCGGAATGTCAACCTAGGTCTCCCCGGGGACGTAGGTACCCATCCATATTCATCCACATTCGCATTGTATATCTGCTTTGTTAATCTTTCATCTGTCATTCTTTTCACACGTCCGAACAAACGGTTAGCCCTGCCCCTGGTTGCTCTTATTATATAATATTATACTATAACAAGAAATATTTTGAAACTTTATCATAACTGTTTATATAATACTAGGTTGTAGAGCAATGTGCAACCTTTCAAAGGATTGGTATAACCTTATCTTTTACGGCCGCAGACGTAGCTTCAGTACTCGCAATTACGTCTAATAGTAATTTGCGTGAAGTTAAAGGCCGCCTAATCTCAAAAATCGAATCGCGACAGGAAGGCAGGCATAAATAGAAAAGATTATTAAGATGATGTCGTTATACAGGGCGTATTTAATGAAAATTTCTGTGGTAGTTTAGATACGTATCAGACTTCAAAATTCGTTATACATTTTTTGTCGGAAACAAAATGTATGCATTAAGCCGCGCATTGCGAGCTGTAAGTGCCGCTGTTTTATTACTTTGCTCTTTTTAGTAAAAAAATGTTATTTATTAGATCTTAAATAAAAATCGTTTGTTGCGTTAGCCAGCATTAATGAAATAATAGTAAAATCAATAAAAAAAATACATAGATTTTTGAAAACGCTACAAAATTCCAACTACATATGCATATTGTCTATCATGTACAGAATCAATAATTGCATTTTCGTTACGCTGTCAATTACACGGTGTATAATACTGAATCGCCTCTGTAGTCTAGCGGTTCAGTTGTTGGCCTTGACTGCATGAGGTCCTGGGTTCGAATCCCGGGTCGGACAACAAAAAGAAAAATTGGGTTTTTCCAATTTTCCGAGGATAGGATATGTGCCCGGTTGGCGATAGGCTTGCTACCTATCACATTGTGGGACTTAGTGTCTTCGGCTAGACGTGGGTGTGCTTCTGCTTACCTCTTCGGGGATATGGGCGTGAAGATACTTTATACTGACGCATAAATTATTGCATTATGAAAAGCAAATTGTAATTATATTGTTATGCATATTGTAACTAATTAATATTGATTAAACGACGAATTGTTTACGTGGTCACATAATCAAGCCAACAATAGGAAATATTAAATAATTTCGTCAAGGGGTACGGTAGACTCGATTGAAACCTTACCTGAATAATAAAACATAAAAAAATAATGATTTTGAGTCGACAACATATATCCGCTAAATTCGGATTGTCGAGTATTTTGTTAAATTCTATGTTAAATTCTAATGTGTTGACAGACAAATCACAGTCGCCATCTTGGGTAGTTAATAAGCGTTTCGTTTTGTGATGTTTATTGGAGAATATTCCTTTTTAAGTACGTTACTTTTTGTTACTTTACTTTAAATGTTGATTTAAAATAAAAACTATTTATGTAAAAACTTTGACAATTTTTATTTACTATATTTATTAAACACAATGTGAAGCTATACGAAACTATGTCTTACTTAAACCTTTATTGTTCCTTGAAAACCGCTTTGCACCTAGATGTATATTATGAGTCACATTTTCTCCGAGCTAAGCCGGGTTCTTATCTAGTAGGAAATGTTTCCCTAATCTGCATTGACATGTGTAACGTATACATATAACAAAACAGTAATAAAATTTAATCTGTACATGAATAATTCAAAAATATATATGGATACGTATTGAACACAGGACTAGCAGTCCGCCCCAGCTTCGCACGGGTGGACAAACTGAGGTAGTCCGTGAAGCGCACCCAAACGAAGCACACCCAGACGAAGCACACCTTTAGTATTCCACTATGCACACCAGTAGGTGGGCTTCAAATAAAAAGTTGAAATAATAAAATTTCGTTTTCCACGAAGGACACCTACGAATAATATTACTTGTATAGTGAGTAGACTAAGAAATAAAAATGTCGATAACAAATGAAAATACTTATTATTTAAAAGAATAACTAAGAATAATAAGATGTTAATCTTTCAGTTTCGTTATAATGTGGTACAATATTTGTCATTTTGGTAATCTTACTGTTTAAAAAATAACACATTGTTTTATAATCGTTTTTTCCAAAAAAAAAACAACATTAACATTTTTTTCTATTATAAACATTGTATTTTAATAAATGACAACTTTTTTATGATATTGAAAGGCAAACAAGCAGACGGATTTCCTGATGGTAAGAAATTCACGCCGCCTAGAGACACCAAAGGTGGTAATGGTGCGCTGCCGACCTGAGGCCGGGATGTCAAGCCTCGAGCAAAATTAAGTTTACCAGCTACCTTGCCCTCCGAACCGGAACACGTCAACGGCAAGCGTTGGTCTTGGTGGAATACGAAATTTTATTATTTTATTTGAAGCCCACCTACGGGTGTGCAAAGTGGAATACTTTAGGTGTGCTTCGTCTGGGTGTGCTTCATTTGGGTGCGCTTCACGGAATACCTAGACAAACTTCTACGTTATAATACACTAGCTGTCACTCGCGGCTTTGCTCGCGTGGTAGTTAATATATTTACTGATTAGAGTCCATTAATAAGGACATTTACACAAACCTTCAAACCACTTTTTCACCCCCTTAGGGGAAGAATTTTAGAAATTCCGTCCTTAGTGGGTGTCTACTTAATAATATGACCTTACTCACCAAATTTCATGGCTGTAACTCTAACAGTTTTCGCTCAACGATGATGAATCAGTCAGTCAGGACATGTTATTTTATAAGTATAGATTTAAACCTTCCTCGTGAACAATTCTATCTATTAATAAAATTTCATTAATATCCGTTGCACGGTTTTAAACATCTATGCATATAAACAGACACCGGTGGAATGCCACTTTGTTTTACACCATGTAGTAATACAGAATCCAAAACAAAAGTTCTTGAAATTGCGAAGTCGAGGGCAAAATCTAGAATACATAATACAATCCCCATTTTCTCAAAATTACCGTCATTAAAATAGACTCCAGGGACGGGAATAAAATGATTTCTCTTTGTTAGTAAAATATAATCACTTATGTCTTTTGTTGACTGTAAGACTGATATATCGTTTAGAAGTTGATGGAGACCAGATCATCCCAAACAAAACACGTCAGTGACGAGCACTGTTAAATTTTTCAAACACACACTATACATACCTCGAGAGCGTTAACATCTTGGCGTAGTTTGTCTACAGTTATCGTAACTTTCTCCCCGAATCGCCACGAGCCGTAGGGGTGGGTACTGGTGTGGGTTCCGCCAAGTTCTATTGCCATGCACCAGAGGGAGTTAGTGTTGGTAAGCGTTAGTAATATAAACAGCACATTTTGTGGTAGTGAAAGATACCGAATACGTCTATCTTATCAATTAAAACCTTTGTCACGGTGTTAGTAGTCGCATTACTTTGAAACAGGTTGGTCGATTTATAATGTACTCGCATATCTAGAAGGTATGACAATAGATCGTTAAGTATACAATACAATATGTAATTAACTTGTTATTTTTAAATAATATTTAAAGCAGAACAAGGTTTTCCGGATAAGGTAATAAATAAACTCTTTACAGACACAAGAATAAAAATTGTAATAATAAATGAAAACGTAAATAGTCTAAGAAACACTCATATAAAAACTAGGAGGCCGTCCCAGCTACGTACAGTTGGACAAAAAAAATTTAATTATAATATAAAACGTAAATAGTTTAAAAAAATAATACATTTTGTTTTATTTTTTTATAACATCTCATACATAAAAACTAGAAGGCCGTCCATGCTTCGCACGTTTAGACAGAATTCTTTGTTATCGTACATATAAACCTTCCCCTTGAATCACTTTATCTATTAAAAAACGTGTGGCACTCGGAGACTGCCGCGGTAAAACGATTGCATAAGTAAACGTGAGTCACCAGATGGAAGAGGGGGATTACGCGTGCGCAGTTACGCCGATACAACCAATGCCACCTAGAGGCGAGTTGCTGAACATAAGAGACAAGCGTGATCAAAAAATCATTAAAAAATCTGCTATTCATCGATAGATGGCAAAACTAAAACAGCAGTACCGAATCGGTACAGGTTATTTTCGATACGAAATTTTTGGATACGGCCTCTACCCCCAAGGAGCGCGATAGAAGCTATGCAATAGCTTAATAGCATCAAAATCCGTTCCGTAGTTTAAAGATAAGCATACATAGAAACAGACTAAAATTGTTTGATACTATGTAGTAATGAATACCTATTACCCTTGGTCATTGCGTCATTCGCAAACGGATAGACCAATTTTGTTAATCATTTTTGTCGTGTTTGTTATTATCCAAAAAAGGATCACATAAAAAAAACACAATATTCACAGTTAGGACAAGACATCTGTCGACTTCCATTCGAAAATAGCGAGCAATATTTGTACAAAAATTGCTAATCCGCATTACGTAACATTAAAAAAATCACAGCAATTTGACCATCGAGTAGAACATTTTCAATACGAAATTTTGGTTTCTATTTTTTTTGTCTGCTATTATTAAGAGTTAGCTGACTAAACCTTTTCTGAAATTCGTGTACAATTTCCCCAAGTATAAAACAGTGGCAACGTTTTTCACATGTGTCTTTGTGTACGTATGTATACATGTATGTAACAATCTTAATCATCATTCGTTTGGATATTTTATTATCCATAATATAATTGAGGTAGGTATTGTAAGATTTGCTGCAACGTCCCAAAATATTTAAGGTACTGATTCCAAAAAAGAGTTGTGCGGGGAAAGAACTGTCTTTGGAATCGCACAGTTGTAGATCGCCACGCATCAAGTTGAAGAGTTGTCCGAGGGTAGGAATCAACGGCTGCAGTTAAACCACTCTCTCCTCTTCTGCTCAGAGCATTCCCCATGATAGATGCGGTAGAAAACACTGAGGGACTTAACATTTCTACGCAATACCAAGGAATCAAGCAGATTGGTCATGGCCCGTTCATTTTAATAGATTTAATAGGCATATAAGTAAAGATCTAAGTTCAAAAATTTGCTACTTTTTCAAATATAAACCCCAAAGGGCTACAATGTCACATTTAAAGAACGTGACAAATTTTGAGAGAGGGTTCAGAATCGACAACACTTTCCATTTTCGAAATTAACTATCAAAGATAGATATAAAAAATAAAAAGATAGATAAATATTAATATTAGGATTTGACAATTAATATTATCCTTAACTCCCTTAAATTAAAATTTTGCCGGTCTTTTATATATTAGCATTATATAGTAGTTAACATATAGTATATTATAATATAAAACTAGCCAATCCAGCGAATTTCATATCGCTAGGCATTACCAGTAACTAACAACAGTATGTACGGATTAAAACATTGCTTTTACTATTTTCCTCGCTATTTACGCATTTTTTGCATATGATCCATCTCCGGACATTAACCGAACAGAACAAAACATAAGTTTAAGCAAAATCGGTCCATCTTTTTAAGCGTGATGCGATAACAACGCGAAATGGGGTTTATTTTGTATATATTTATTCAGTGTATGTGTGAAAATTTTTACGAAATTATACGCTGACAAAGACATTTTTAACCAGATAGTATGCTTACACATTTCTTTCAAATTGGTTAGCAATAAAGTAATCACTTTATCAAAGCGTAAAAAAAATACCCTTGTTACTTGGCAACACTGTAAGGTTAAAAATTAATTACTGAACTAATTAGTTTACCACAATATGGTTTACCCAACTTTGTAGTGGGTATTATCAAGGTTAATAACAGATTATTTTATCTTAGTCTTGAGGTTTATCATTTCAATATAATACTGCGCAATATTAATATAGGTTCAAATGAGATATGAGATCGAACTTTGAAGCTTTTTTTTATGTTGCAATGTTATAAGACAGCGAACAAGCAGGCGGGTCTGTTAATGGATCGCTCATAAACACCGTAGATTTTACTGGTGCGTCGCTTTCTTATAACCCAAATTGGTTATGTGTCCAAGTCTTCTAGCTACCATACTCAGCACGAAACGCTAAAATGTTAAGCGAATTTTTTTGTTATAATGGCAAGCAAAGGTAAGTTTACCTATTACCTTACCCTCCCAAACGGAACACGTCAACGGTAAGCATTGACATTGTGGCGGCAGGAATAGGTAAGGCGGTGGTATCAATCCGGTCGAGTCGCTGCGAAATCTACCACCTAGTAGGATATCACGGTGTTAGTGACGGTAAGCCGATGCTCGCATTTTAAGAGCTGCCTGGCAGAATGGCAGATGGTCTATTCTGCAAAGGAGCTCAGGCCAATGCGGGGACGAAGAAATATTGATGAACATTAATATTCACTCCTTCAAAATAATGTTAATTAATCATTAATCATAAACAATTTTAAGCACCTTTATAACATTAGAAAAAATGATCGAATCGAATAATCCCAAAAAAGTTAAATAAGTATAAGTCTGTTGTATGTACACAACATTAGTCATATAAACACACATATTAATATCAAACTACAGACATCTATGTTTTAGCATATAAATACCTGTCCCTGACGGGAACCGAATCGTTAGGAGATCGCTAAGCGTAAGCGCTAACTTTTCGACCAAGGCGGTCTTCTTTCATATTAACCTAGAATAATGAACGTTACTTATTAATTGGACAAATTACACAAATTGATCAAGCCTCAAAGTGAGCAAATTTTCTGCTTGTGTTATACTTATTAGGCAACATAACCACGTAATGTATGTATGTATGTATGTATGTACATTAACGTGACATTACTAGTATAGAAATGCATAAATAGATAGGGGAATAAAAAAAACGCTAAATATTTAGCCCCGAAAATAGATATTGACATTTATCACAAAATTGTTATTATTTCACTTTTTTTTCTAAACAACTTTTACTTACTCACTTATCCTCAAGTTAAAATACAACTTTCTATCTATTTGTATATCAAACTAAGTCTCCGGGTACACATTTGCATTGTAGGTATATCAGTTTTATCAATCTTTCATTCATCACTCTTTCCAAATGAATCTCATTTTTACGGAGATGAGTATGTGAGATCCTAAAAGGAGTAGGACTTCAGAAATTATCGGATCTTACTGTTACGGATGCGGTCAGCGAGCGTAACACCAGAGATTTTCAGTATTACTCTCATTTCTACCACATTCATTCTAAATAATGCTTTTTCTGACACACCCAACTCTCGCTTCTATATTGTAACGTTGGGATAAACGAAGTATTATGCGAAGCGAGTCTAGCACTGAGGCTCAAAACCTCGCTTGGAAAAAACTCAACCAGAGCTCCTATCACATTATTCCCTGCACACACTCTCCACCCTACATCCGCAGTGTACCTTCTTCCTTGCCAAACGCACTACCAAGATATATAATTTCATTCAATTCTTCCAACAATACAAAATAACTTGTATTTTATTATAATTATAGAAGGCAAACAAGCAGAAGGATTTCCTGAAAGTAAGAAATTCACCCTGAAGAGAAACCTGAGGCCGGGATCTTAAGCTTAGAGCAAAGGTAAATTTACCAGCTACCTTACCCTCCGAACCGGAACACATCAACGGCAAGCATTGAAAAATAAAATATAGAAATACAAGGTTTCGCCAAATTGTATTGCTTTTTGTTGGTGAATGCCTGCCTACGTTGAGAATCTAACCCGAGCCTCGTGGTTGGACTACGGAGCTAGAAGATTATGCTAACCTCTCGACCAACGAGGCGGTTAACTCGAAACGTTTATCTATGTTTGTGTTTAGTATCGGGAAAACTTATTCATGGAAATAATTTCAACAGATAAATATTAGTAAGGTTGGTCCGCGCACCTTTGCAGAATAGACCATCTGCCTTCCTGTGCCTGTGCAGCTCGTAAAAGGCGGGCATAGGCTTACTGTCACTAACACCGTGACATCAGACTAGGCGGTAGTCTCACAGCGACTCGCCCGGAATGACACCACCGCCTTACCTTTTCCTCCCGCCATAATCTCAGCGCTTGCCGTTGTTCTGGTTCGAAAGATAAGGTAGCCCGTAAACTTACTTTTGCTCGAGGCCTAACATCCCGGCCTAAGGTCGGCAACGCACCATTACCGCCTTTGGTGTCTCTAGGCGGCGTGAATTTCTTACCATCAGGATATCCGTCTGCTAGTTTGCCTTCCAATAACAAAAAAAATAGGTGCAAGTAAGTAGAGAAGTATCTGTAAGGTCAGGATGCAAATAGCCTGATAAAAAGATAATGAACAACTTGCACACAACCCGAAATATGAAGACGAAACGCTAACAGAAAGTATGTATACTTATTTACATACAAAATTCATAATTTTAAATCTTCGTTTTAATCTTACTCATAATTATAAACATGAGTCGCAATTCTTGCTTTTTTTTTATCGTAAACACACGTATGGAAAATTTTAAAATTATCTATAAAACCACAGGTCTTTTGCTTTTTAAAACTGTTTTAAAAACAAATATGATTTTGAACTTTGAGACAAAGTGGTTTTAGAAACCAAATTGTCGTTTTTGGAGACCTATCTATAGACACCTCGCAGGTAACTATGGGTTTGATGGAAAAAAAATAATTGAGCTTTCCTTTTTGTGAAAAATTTATTAAATATTAATATTTTCAAAAGTATGTTAAAGCGTCACTTTCTGCGTTCACTGTGATTAATACTTTTATTGCTTGTTCTAAATTCTAATACCTATATTTAAAACAGGTTTCTGCTTTTAGAACGATTTATTTTGTCTATTAGTAGATGCATTTTTATATTTTTAAGAGCACCATTACACAGTATTCTATTAAATCTTGTTCCATACTTGAGGGTTGCCTGGAAGAGATCGCTGATTTGGCGATAAGGCCGCCTTTGTGTATCTTATAATTTAAGTTTTATTTGATGTATTCGTAATTTCTCTGTGTTTGGTGCACAGTAAAGAGTTATTGTATTGTAAGCGGATTACAGACTATATTTACCTACAACCTTCCTAGTGTGTAGTCCTAATAATTTGGGAGTAACAGTGTGACATACCGACGGACAAACGTAATGACAGACATCTCGAATCTCTAAGGGTTCCGACTCACTTTATTCACCAACAGAACCCTAAAAAACTACCTACTTACAAAATTATAATATTTACACATTTAATAAGTTGTTATCGCAGACACTTCAAGCATATTATTGATTACCCGCATTTTCTAGAAGTGGGCAAATCGAACATAAAGTGTGGCCAATTATATTCACCACACTCAATTGATAGTAGGCAATGGTTTTCAAATATCAGAAACAATTTAATTAACGTACAACTTAACTTTCTTGGTGCGATATTAGATTAAACCGTCCCCTTAGCGACAGAAATAAATAATAACTTTATTGGTTCGATATTAGTTTAAACCGTTCCCATAGCGATAGAAATAAATAATAACTTTCTTAGTGCGATATCAGATTAAACCGTTACCATAGCGATAGAAATAATGATAACTTTTTTAGTAAGATATTAGATTAAATCGTCCCCATAGCCATAAAAATAAATAATCTTGCTAGAATTATATAAACTCTAAATAAGACCTTACTTAGTATGAATTGAAACTCTATTACACATTACTATTTCCAGATTTAAGTCACATTGATGCACTTAAAAATAAAAATATTAAGCTTTCTAACTACGTATGTTTCAATTTTAAAACCATAAGGCAAATTCGCAAGTCGTACATTGTCACCTTTGTTTCAAAAGGTGCTGATAGACTTGAGCATTCACTTGTAACATAACATCGAGCATCTAAAGGCAAACTGTGAATGTTAATAAAAGATCGAGATCCTGGAGTAGCCAGACAGACTATATTAAACCGTCCTATTAACATAGCCGGAAGTTCAAAGATTACAAAAATTTTAAACTACAAAGTAAGACCTTTTATAATTCGTGTTGGTAAGGACCGGGCGTAGCGTGCCGCTATGATTACCGCTTTTACATTTGTATTGCGAAGAAACATTTAGGTATATTCGTTTCATTTTCCTGACCTATTTCTTCCCATGCTATTTGTAAATACAGAAACTAATAAATTCGACTCGAATTTGGTTTTGTTTTCTTCGACATTAATAATAATAGATAGTTTTCTTCCCCGTGTTGGTCCGGGTTTCTATGCAAAATAGAACATCTGCCTTCTTGCCAGGCAGCTCGTAAAAGGCGAGCATAGGCTTACCGTTATCATTACTGTGACATCTCACTAGGTGGTAGAGTTTCGCACCGACTCGTGTGGATTGGTACCACTGCCTTATCTATTCCTGCCGCCATAACGTTAGTGCTTGCCGTTGACGTGTTACAGTTTGGAGCTGTTTTTTGTTAGCCAATATACTTATTTTTGATCAAGGCCTAACTTGTCTGCCTCTGGTTGGCAACGCATCATTGCCAACTTTGGTGTCTTTAGGCGGCGTGAATTTCTTACCATCAGGAAATCCGCCTTCTTGTTTGCCTTCCAATACCATAAAAATATCGAATCATTTGTTATTTTTCAAACCGACCATCATAACTTGCTGCTAGTATAATTGTGAAAAAGCTCAAATATGTTTACTCTATAAGTAAATATTTGTATATTATTTCATATAACGTTATATTATTCTGAGTCTTCCTGTCGTTATTAATACAATCAAATATTTTCAATTGTAGCCAAAACCACCCTGGCAGATTAAATTTATTATTAATTTCTTAATTATTATAATACCATTTTAATTATAAATGTCAATCTTTGTTTATCTTTATATATATATCATTTCTCGTGGACATCGTACCATGACTGAACGGATGAACCGATTTTGATAATCTTTTTTTATTATACCAGTTACTGTAAATGCAGTGAAAATAGTAAAAGCAATATTTTATTTTTCTCAAATACAAACTTTTAAACAATTAAACATATTATTATATCTTTCGAGTCAAACTGCAAAGCGCAGAGTGTATTATTAAAAACGATGTCTCTGTCGTTTCATATGTTTCATTTTTTGTCTCAAAAATAATTACAATGGAGATTGCAAAAACGCTTGTGATTCAGAAAGAAACTAGTACAACGATCACATTGACTTGTTTTTGATAAAATATCTTCGTTTGTTACGTTACTAAGCAAATTTCTTAAGATAAGAAACTATTGATCGAGAATATACTGACGTATGCACTGAGACTTTGCAAATGGTTTTTAAGTATTGCTCTGCTGTATAAGTACTGCTCATTAATAAACTTGTTCATGGTACGAAATTTCACGCAGTGGAAAAATTAACAACTAGCAAGGCTAAGTTTACAATATAACTTACTTGTTGCCTGTTCTGGCTTCGCTTGGATAGTATTTTTTTTTTATTATAAATTGAGATGTAAGCTGTCCTGTCTTTTAAGTTGGATCAAACTGCTCTCGGTGTGAAAATTTGAAAGAAATCGGTTAAGTAGATAAGGATCGCGGACAAACTACGTGACACGTAATTTATATTTATATAATATTGCTAATCATAATCGCTACGTAGTACAAAAAAAAGTAGCTTCCTCTGTCCCTATGCCCCTTTGTATGCTTAAATCTCTAAAACTACGCAACGGAAATCAAAATTGATGCGGCATTTTTTAATAGTTAAAGTGACTGAAGAGAAAGGTTTATATTGTACCTATATTTTATACCCGTGCGGAGGCCGGGGCGGGCCGCTAGTAAAGTCATAAATGCGAAAGTCTGTCCTGTCTGTCCATTACGATTACACGGCTTAACTGCTGCATTTTAATGATATGTATATGCATATATTTTTAACATCGAGATCAAAGACAGACTACTTTTTTTGAATATCAATTTCGAATAAAATATAATGACTAAGGAAAGACGAAACTTTGTATGAGAATTTCTTATAAATAATCGCTCGGAAGCATCTAGTAATAAATAGCTATTTTGAGCATCAAGCACGTTAGCTGAAGATAATTACTTCAAAATTTTGCCAATGAAAAGAAAAACATATTTTTATAGATTTTTTGTATACATGTGCCGTTTTTATCGAAAATGCTCTGCATATTTTGATAAATTACAGTACATAAATCTTAATATAATATATTGTATTAAGATATACGTTTGTGTACGTATTACGGTATCACAGTGTTTGTCCGCGATGGACTCTTAAACTTCTTAAAATAAATTTAAATCAAATTTACACATCGTATGCAGTTTGATCCAACTTGAAAGATAGGATAGCTCAATCTCAATTTATCGAAGCTACAGGTAACAGGTACTAAATAGATTAGATCTTAGGTACTTACCTAAGATCTAATCTATTTAGTACCGGTTAGGTACTTACCTAGAATGCTTTTACAGCGATGTTTCAACTTGTTTCTATGGCATATTAAATAAAAATAATAATAAACAATATCAAATTAATATTAACACGTGAACAAGAAATCTTAATGTGTACTTGGTGTATATATTAGTCATACAAGATGCTCGGAAACCTAACAAACGATTTGAACATTGACTCAAGAGTCTATTAAATATCTAGTTTTACACCAACATATTGACAGCTACTATGTAGGCGATGAAAAACATATGTACTAACATGTAATGATGAATAGCGATGATTGTGTACTAAAGCATAAGCTAAATACAACGTATAATGCTGATAGCTGATATGGTACTAGGTACAATTTTCACATTAAGTTTCGAGACATATAAGGATATTTCCTCACGTTTATCGTAATTTTTTTAAGTTTACCTTGCTTTATACAAAAAATTAAAACGATTTTAAAACTCATCGTATGTAGTAGGCCTTACATAACGGTCTGCGTCTGTACTGACATGTAATGATAAATAGCGATGATTGTGTACTAAAGCATAAGCTAAATACAACGTATCATGCTGATTGCTGAGATAGTACTAGGTACAATTTTCACATTAAGTTTCGTGACAAATAAGGATATTTCCTCACGTTTATTGTATTATTTTTAAGTTTATCTTGCTTTATAAAAAAACTTAAAACGTCTTAAAAACTCATCGTATGTAGTAGGTCTTAAATAACCTAATATATGAAAAAACCCGAATAGATATCTCCATTTTAAACTATTTAATAATTGTTCAGTAGTATACAATATGAATGATACATATCCATACTAATAAGTCAGTCTGTCTGTTACTCTTTCACGGCTAAACCGCTGAATAGATTTTGACGAAATTTGATATCCAACATAGCTAAAGATCCAAGTTTGCAACAAGAGCTATTTCTTTTTATACAATCAACCCCCAAAGTGATATTTAATAGGAGACGAAATTATTTATAAAAATCGTAACTATTTTAAGTTGAAGAGGACTGTTATAAATAAGTTTAAAAATGTCACAACCTTGAAATACTTTTTCACATAAACAGTCCCAGTTGGAGACCAAGCCTGGGTCTATTCTACAATAAGTGTTCATAAATGAGTACATTACAAATCGACCAACGAAATAGTTGTTCTTTGGAAACGCATTTCAATACAAAAATAAAAATTAGTGTATTAATACAGTTCAATATATAGACAAAATAACGCGTTATTCAATGCAAAAATTGTACAAAACAATGAAAATGCATGAATAAAACAATCTGCCACCACGAATGTATTACAGCATCTTTCACACACAACATGGAACACATAAACTAATTAATGTTATTTATACAATGAAAAGAGATGTTAGTATAAGTAGTGCGATTTAGTTCGACATAATTGACATACACAATAGTTTCTATACTTCTTATCGTCGGTGCTTGGTGGAATTCTTGATACAATTTATTCACAAACACTTGTACTTTCCACAACATATTTTTATTTTATTATTTTTATGGTTTAGCCAACCGGTTTGGTAGCCCTGATGATGCTTGTATAGCAAAACCAGTTGGCTAAACCATAAAAATAAAAAATAAAAATATGTTGTGGAAAGTACAAGTATTTATAAATAAATTGTATGACATACACAACACGAAGATTTAGGTCGTACTATCCTATAACCTAGTGATGTTGTACATAATAGTTTTATAGTCGATAAAAAATATTAACGATCCACAAGGATCTATTTAAATTATATTCATAGGTACGAGTTAAAGTATTTGATTAGTGTGCAGTGGCATATCGACCAGAAAGTTTCATTTGATAATACAGTCTTGATGTATGGGTGTATGGTTTTTAGTTCAATACACAATTATTTACAAAAAAACATTAACCAGGGAAATTTTCTTAGCTTCATATGTCACACATTTGAAATGTGACTAAAATATTCAAATCAAAATAAATTTACCATTTCCTAGTTTTAATTTTTGTTAATTTTGCAGCTTGTTACAAATGAATGTTAATAAAATACTATCAAGATTTTACAGTGAAGATATAACAAATTTTTAATTCCTAACCGCACTTTACAGTTCATACATGCGCTGGTTAATTCTAAAACCCGTCCTTAATCTTGTTAGCGTGTAACTTACCCAACTTATGGTTAATCCCTTTAGTTGGGTACTAAGCAGGATTACGAAACCACAAGAAGTCCGTCTCGTTATTAAGCGCAGACTAAAGTAATCCGTAGTTTAAGTTGACATGGTATTTATTGCACTGTAATACAGACTATGATGGTGGTACTTCTGCTGAGCACAAATTAAGCTTAAATCAGGTACACCATATGCGATCTTTTTACAATTTTAGACATGTCAGATTAGTCAGGACTTGTGACAGTTTAAATATTAAAAGTCTGCAGAAATTTCGTGCAGAAACTGACCCATAACGGGTTTTGTCTCTTTCAGTTACTATCTTTGAAAGAAGATAGCAATAATTTAAATAAAAGTGAAAATTATTTAGTTGCGGTATATGCGTGTTAAATATTTGTTACAAAGATGTTTAAGCATACCAACATATTCTACCACATTGTGGTATGCAAATGTTTTAATCAAATTTAGAGCAATTAAATATTTATACACATTTTAACATTTAAATCGCAGCACTTATTTGTATGTTTAATAAGCTTCATAATTTATTACAAATAATTTTAAAGGTAGATTAATCATATCCTATCTACTGTACACTACCAGCAAAAAGTAGTTAAGTGGGTGCGCAACAAAACTACCACACATATTAACTTAAATCTTGGTACATTTAGTCTATGTGTATTAATTAGAAAGTGCATTTTATTTAGAATGGATGGGTTGGGTCAATTCTTAGAAAAGTAAGGTTTTAACTTAAGTAAAAAATGTGAAATTTACTTCACGCGCGGTATTAGTGCTAAACTTGATCTTATTAATAACATTATTGTTCACTTAATGAACATATTCCGGTTGTATAGAATCAATTTTATAGTTATAAAATTTTATGTATTTATAAATACTAATAAAGGACAACGAAATTGTACTACCTATACTTTTTTTATTAATTATTAGTAGAAGAAACATTAAGCTGTGGTATTTGACAGGTTTCTACCTACCTTTACTTTGGAGATATCGACACCGGTGATTCCCTTCACTAGTTCGGGAATACATTGCACAATGGTCAGGACTTCACCCGTGAGTTTCGCAGCGCCGACCTCTCCTCCTCCGCATGACACCATCGTCACTTTACGAGCCTGTGACAATGGCGCTGCAACTTCAGCTGCCACCTGCATCAAAATTATCCTATTAATATTATAAATACAAAAGTTTGTATGTTACTTCTTCACGCAGAAACGCAGAAAGATTTTCATGAAATTTGGAACACATATAGAGGGTAACTTGGATTAACACATAGGATAGTTTTTATCCCAAATAAATGTTCCTGCGGGACCGTTAACCGCGCAGGCAACGCCGCGGGCATCAGCTAGTAAATAATATATGTGAAGTATTACGACCTCTACCCGATTTCTATTATCAACGTACCGTTAAAACCAACAACTGTAACTATCCGTAGTTTATGTAAAAGAAATCAGGCGTTACTTGTAGTGCTACCAATGTTTATATTTAACTACATGAAACGAGCTAGCCACAAAAGCATAGTCAAACCCTTTACCGGCAAACTGCTTAAAGGTTACGATTCGCACCAAAACCTATCGTATTGGAAATAAAAATAATTTTATCAATAAAAACCAACTTCAAAATTAAGAAGTTAAAATTAATTAAGATTTATTATCAATTATATATCCAAATATCAATGACTATCGCCAACCGGGCAAATATCCAATCATCAACATTATTTTTTATTACAAAATTGGAAACACCACTTCTTCTTTTTATTTTTTCCGCCAAGTAACGCCAGATTCCATAAAATAACGCAATTCAAAAAAGGAATCGTCACCACACGTCACAGTAAACGGTGACGTTGCACTATTACGATTAGTTTTGAGAACATACGTAGTGAAGTTATCAAACCACGTCAGCCAAAGTGTGAAATATCAACTTAATTGTGATAATCATGATTAGAAACAAACAACAATTTGCTTAATCTTGTACGAATTACCGTGACGAAACGTTTAAACGTGTGTTGTTAGTAGTTGCCTCGTAAAATTTTGCTAGCGCCGGGAGCCTATTCGACCTAGCATATTAGCATAGGAAAATGCTATGATATAACATAGCGAACAAATTGACTTCTCACCCGATGGTAAGAGACAACCGTTAACTATAAACATACATATCTTTACGCCAAGTCCCGTGTACGGTAGGCAGACTATCCAGTGCACGTCCAGATCCTTGATGTCTGCCTAGCCAGCTAGATGGGGTAACCTTACTTATGCAAGACAGCGGTAGTCCACTCTAGATCCAGACCAGTCCAGATCCTTGAAGATCTGCCTAGCTAGCTAGATGTGGTAACCTTATTTACGCAAGACATCTATCCCAGTCGCAGATTGGATTGACGGCAACGGTCCGTAAATTTCTTAGTCTTAGGGGTATATCAGAAAAATCATGAAAGTACGATAAATGCGATCTATAAAAATTACGTCGCTTATAGATATCAAAGATGTTATTTGTGCGTTGCCGACGTAAGGTTAAACGTCTGCCTTACAACACCAACGGAACACGACAAAGGCGAGCACCTATGTTACGGTACCAGGGAAAAAAGGCGCTCCAATGTAATAGTCATTTTAAAACTATCTCCTCGTTACAGTCACGGTGTTGGTAGCAGGAAAAAGGTCGCTTCTTACGAACTCTTTGGTAAATGAATAAATAAAGAAATTTTTCTGGACAAATTAAACAAAATGTTATGATATATGCTTATGTCATGGCTATTAGTCAACGATACAAATACATAAAATGGATACCGTACTAAATATGATAAACACCCAGACCCGGAAATGTAGACATTGACGTTCATCACCCAAATGCCTGCCAATCGAATCGAATCCGAGCCTTGCGGCTCGAGCTGTCGGCCAACTAGAAGTGGAAAATGGAAAAAAGGAGGAAAAAGTATCTTCACGCCCACATCCCTGAAGAGGAGGCAGATACACAACCAGGTCACTCACGACTAGCTGAAAACACCGATACCCAAAATGCGGTGACAAGCCTATCGCCAACCGGACGCTTATACAATCCCGAGCATATTTTTTTATTAGAAAACTGGAAATACGACATTTTCTTTTGCTCGATCCGGGATTCGAACCCGGGACCTCAACAAGTCAATTCCAACACTTGGACCGCTAGACAGCAGAGACGATAATAAAGGCCTAAACTATTTAACGCTACAAGCTCTACGTTAGGTATACGTACCCTGGGTAAGACATCCAACATCATGTCGACCATTGCTGCAGATCCGTATTCCTTCCATGCATCCGCCTTTTTCGCCATTTGTTCAGCGTCAGCAACCGCCCTTGCTTTAATGGCAAAAGCTTCCGCCTGTGCAAATGAAGATAACGTTAAAACTTTAAGTTCATACAAACTTATAACTACAAAAGTCAACTCCAATTATTTCAACGACCTTCTCGTCACCCTTTTTACAATTATTTTTTTGAAAGATAGCTAATGAGTCCGAGATAGACCCGCATCAATTATATCAACTTTCCAATGGTAGTTTTGAGTTATCTATCTATACATATAAAAATAAAACCCGGTTTCCTTGGTCACGGCATCACGCGTGAATGGCTGGACAGATTTCACTAATTTTTTTTTGTTGTATTTGATATTATTAGGAGAAGGTTCTTACGGAAAAAAATATTAAGAAAATCTCTCAGAAATATTGAAAAATGTACATTTAATTTGCATATTTCATAAAACGCGCGTAATGTCAATGTCATTCTCAGCCATCTATAATTTAAAAATGAATCGTTAAATGTGTTAGTAAGCGCATAACTTCCGAACGACTGGACCGATTTGGCTAATTGTTTTTTTATTGTATTTGTTATTACCAGGAGAAGGTTCTTACGAAAAGAAAAACCGGGAAAGTTGCAGGGAAAATGGGAAAAACAACATTTTAATTTTTTCCCATACAAACTGAACGGGTGGAACGAAGTTCGCCGGAACAGCTAGTAGTCTATATTGAAAGAGCATCGTTTGTTCGGAAACGTAATAACATTTTAATTTTTCCCATACAAACTAAACGGGCCGTACGAAATTCGCCGGGACAACTTGTTTATAATAAAAAAATGAATCGCTAAATATGTTGGTAAGCGCATAACTTCCGAACGACTTGAACGATTTGGCTAATTCTTTTTGTATTGTGTTACTTGTTGCCAAGAAAAAGTTCTTTGAAGAGAAAAATCCGGGAAATTTGCAGGGGAAATGGGAAAAACAACACTTTATTTCTTTCCCATACAAATTGTACTAGTGGAAATAAGTTCGCCAGGACATCTAGTACTTAATGATTCTTTAACATATGCGAACGTTTTGCATGCGGACCATCTCGGCATCATGACCTACCTATCCAAGAATGTACAATCGAATTTGTTTTCGCCTGAGTAGCCGTTTACGCACTCTTCTTTTTAGAGTCGATCAAAACAATAACAACTAAAAATCAGGTTTAGTGTTTTTTTTTTCTTAAACTAGCCGCCCCGGGGAAATCCGAAATAAAGTTAACAATTACAATATTATTGTAGTACGAAAATTTCAGTGGTATTTTGAGACATCTTGTTCAGCATCTCAATAATCCTAATATAAATGTGAAAGTGAATTGGGATGGATGTATATATGGATGTTACTTTTACGCAAACTTCACATGTCTGCTTTACTTAATATTATGTAATAGTAAAACAAACAAGCAATCGTATCTCATACTGTAGAAATACACATAGGTAGTCTATACCAACAATGATGTTAGAGGTGCGTTGACGACCTGACAGTGGTATGTGAAAAAGCACAAGACTTAATAACTGTAAGGTAATCTAACATCTCTACCCTCCAAATCGGAATATGACTACGTCGAGTACTGACGACTTATAGGTGGTAGCAAATCGGGAGTACTGTGCGGCAGCTCATAACTACCAAGTTGGATGATTAAACTGGTGTAGAATAACACCAGTGGCAGCATCCAGCAATCTGTTATCAGCAATAGCAGGCAATAGGGTTATCACATCCCCAAATCAGAAAGACGTGCGATAAACCTGCGATATTTGTTTTATAATTCAAAAGACAGTTTGAAAGTAAACAAGTTATATAATCTGTATAATGTTCGTGACCTCGGCACCGATATCACCGATTACATCATCCGGTCATGTTCCACTTTAAATCAATGCTTTCTAATTAAATCATCATCGCCTCTTAACTATAATAAAACTAGCTGCGCCCCGCGGTTTCACCCGCGTAAGTCCCAATCCCGCGGGAACTCCGGGATAAAAAGTAGCCTATATGTTATTCTGGGTCTTCAGCTACCTACATACCAAATTTCATCGCAATCGGCTTTGTAGTTTTTGCGTGAAAGAGTAACAAACATCCATACATACAAACTTTCGCATTTATAATATTAATAGGATTTTAATAAGTTATAAGTATCTTCAGGCCTATTGCCGTAAAAGGTAGTCAGAGACCAGGGCACCCACGGCTAAGACACTAATCCCACAATGTGGTAGCTGGCAAGTCTATACGGCGAAGACACTAATCCCACAATGTGGTAGGTGGCAAGTCTATCGCCAACCGGGTATATATCCAATCCCGCGCAACTTTGTTGTTATTACAAAACAAAAATGTACATTATCTTTTCTTTTAATGCCTGACCCGGGTTCGAACCCGGGACCTCAAAAAGTCAAGTCGGATGCCGTACCACTAGACCACAGCGCCGCTGCCATCATTACAAATATATCCATACAAAAGAGTTTTCCTGTATCGTTGATTAACCTTTCGTAAAACGGTAAACTTATTACAACTTTTATATAGTTTCACCTGTCCCTATGTTTGTAATGGAATCATAGAAGTCGGATTTCATCCACTTCGTGTAGGGTTACTCTTGAATCTCGATATTATGCGAATAGAAACTGGAATCGTATTTGTCATTTTAGGTACTTTTGAACACAGTACCAACGAATTATTAATATTGAATTACAAATAAATTCTACGAATCCGATAAAGTAGTTTATTGTTAACTATTATCTAAATGTTAACAATTCGCCACTATTATTATGTTCACGAGTACCTAAAATATATACTCGATTCCCATTTCCAATATCGCATGAATCGAGTTTCAAGAGTAACCCTGCTGATTACCGATTGAAATGAGATATTGCATGCATATGTACCTATATCGGATGACAACGCAAACCTATTATACGGAGCCCTAAGTTCCCAGCAAAATTTCCTTTCGCGTTTGGGCTTATTTGAGACGTCTTGAAAGATATTTGTTTCAGTTTCCCCGTGTTGGTCCAGGCTCCTTTGTAGAATAGACTTCCTGCCAGGCAGCTCGTAAAAGGCAAGCACAGGCTTAACGTCACTAACACCGTGACATCCTACTAGGTGGTAGAGTTTTGCAGCGACTTGCCAGGATTGGTACCACCGCCTTACCTGCCGCCATACGTCCAACGATTGCCGTTGACGTGTTTGGTTCGGAGGGCAAGGTAGCCGGCAAACTTATCGAATCTTATACGAATGTACCAATTTTGCTCATTCTTTTTTATTGTATATGTTACTGTCAGGAAAAGGAACATATAAAAAGAAAATTCGCAGGAAAAACAAGAAAATCCGCACTTTAATTTTGCACATACAAACTTTATATACCTATTATAATCATACTAATACTAATATTATAAAGAGGAAAACTTTGTTTGTTTGTTTAGTTGTATGAATAGGCTCAAAAACTACAGGACCGATTTTAAAAATTATTTCACCATTCGAAAGCTACATTATCCACGAGTGACATAGATTTTGTTTCATCCAAATCGGTATAGTAGAAGCCAAGCTACGTAGGCGAAGCTGCGTGAAACTGCTAGTGTATAATAAAATAACCTAGCTGGAAGGTTTAGCAGTGAGGATTAAGAATGAAAATGTTAATCATTGTCCCTTTTTAAACCACGAAGGTAAAGAGTTATAAGTTTGACGTGGTTGTGTATGTTTATTAGTATGTGAGTGTATATAACTGTGTGTGTTTTTGTCTATGGCGTCACAACTTTAGACCGGATGGACCGATTTCGATATGGATGTTTTGTTTGACAGCTTTTTTGATCCTGATGGTTTTTAGCTACACTAGATGACGTTTTATGGGTTATTGGTAATTTCTAACTTACGAATTATTATCGAATTTAATTTAAAATCTCGCCTCTGTGGTCTAGCGGTTCAGTTGTTGGACTTGACTGCATGAGGTCCCGAGTTCGAATCCCGGGTCGAGCAACAAAAAGAAGATTGGGTTTTTCCAATTTTCTAATAAAAAATGTTGCTCGGGATAGGATACGTGCTCGGTTGGCGATAAGCTTGCCGCCTATCACAGTGTGGGAATTAGTATCTTAGGCTAGTCGTGGGTGCCCTGGTTGTGGCTCTGCCTACCTCTTCGGGGATATGGGCGTGAAGATACTTTAAAATCTTAGGAATTACGCGAGACGAATTGAACCAAAGTCCCGCGTAATGTACTTAACGAGACACGTTAAACGATACCTTAAACGACTCGTTAAAACATTGTTATTGGCGATAAAAAATATTGATAGTTACTTTTAACAATGTATCCGTAATATTTATTGTTGTTCGTACATTCACAATTACTCGATATGACAAAGATAAGGCTTATTATCTTTGAAACGGAGCAAAACTAACAATAATTACTAAGTAATTTATATGCATCAAATGTTATTATAGTTTAAGTGTGTAATTATGATTGTTATCGTAGGGATGTGACAGCCCAATCGCCAGATAAAGGAACAAACAATTAATCGGATTCAGGATATTTATAGAAATAGAACAGAACAATGTAATAAAATGTGCTGAACTACATAATATTCAATATGTAGTGTATAAACATTATTAATGTTAATAGTTATTAAAAAAGAAAGAGACAGAAGAGTCAGCATTTTCAGTCAGTATTCTAAAGACATCTATATAGAGTTATTATTACACATACTTAATTAATAATTTTGCTTTTATTTAGATTAAGTCAGCCAATTTAAAAATAAAAGTATAAAATGTAAAAAGAGTAAAAAAAAGTGTAAAGCCGAAGCGCATAATTAAAATAGTAATGTTGTAATTTTATTGCTCAAATATTATGGGTAATACATAAGATGGTTGTTAACATATAATTTTATCACTGTATTAACCTTACCTGGCATGCAAAATTACAATATTTGTCTTGAATCTATATATATTCTAGGGACACGATGTGATTCCTACAATCCATATACATGACTAGCTGCCCGTTCCGGCTTCGCTCGGATGGTAATTTTTTTACTATAAATTGAGATATAAGCTATCCTATCTCTCAAGTTGGATCGAACTGCACATGGTGTGCGAATTTTATTATAATCGGTTAAGTGGTTTAGGAGTCCATTGAGGACAAACATTGTGGCACGAGATTTATATATATTAAGATTATTCCAATCACTCATTTAAAAGGTTGTTCTATTTGCCTGGACTTATTAGCTTGTGCTGTCTAAGTCTAACCAACCAGGTTATGGTTCGATATAAGCAGGTTTCCCTTTCCTACCACCCTATCAGTGCTCGCCATTGTTATCCTACTGCGACACCAGATCGATCTTATGATTCCCAGGATTAAATTCCCGATAGAACACGCATTCATGTCTATGTTAAATGTTTCTTGGTCCAGGAGCTTCTCCAAATTCATAATGCCTATTTTTCACGACAAATTCATTTTTGTTATTTACATACATCATTAACTTTATTTTTTTGTGAAAGTTCAGCGACAATAATTACACGACACCCTTGATAGTAAGACAACCGTGGCCTATAGACACCATAAATATTACAGGTGCGTTACTGACCTGAGACTACATCTTGGCCTCAGACTCATTGTGTCGAACAACAGTCCATAAACCCTCAGAATAGCCTTCCTGCCAGTTCGTAAAAGACAAGGAAAGATCAAATGGGTCCTTACCAATAAGGCCACTGGTGGTAGAGAGCCGTGCAGCTACTCGTCTGGGCAAGGATCCACTGCCTTAACTATTCCTGCCGCTATAATGAGTGACATGTTCCGGTTCAACGGGTATGGTAGCCAGTAGACTTTTACAATAGTTCTAGCACCCAGACCTTCGAACAGCGACGCACCTACAACATCTTTGGCGTCTAGAAGCCACACTTGTCTCTCATTACGAGCGCCGTGTACTTGTTTGCTGGCTTAAAACATAAAAAAAAATCTGGTTTATCCATAAAAAAAAGTCTGGGATCTTCAAACTTTAATTCAGGATAGAGAGTGGTGTCGATTCTCTGAAACCAGGGCGCTTGAAAAAAAAATGTGGAGGAAACTAGGCAGATCTTGTCACGTGGTGCTCGATGCTCCGCCTACATCGAACGGAACTTGGCCTGAAGATATGATTTTTTATATAACAAGATAGTACATGGCTCTCCATAGTAAGTGACAGATGTGGCCTTTAGACACCGTAAACGTTATAGGTGCGTCGTTGTCCTGTGTGCGAAGTGTTAGTCCCACTGTGTAAATCTACTGGCTACTCTACCACCCTGGCCCAAACCGAACTGTCATTACAACAGCAGGAACAGGATCCCTTCCCTAGCAAAGTGCTGCACATCTTTCTACCACCATAGGTCGAGTTGGTAAATACTCATATAAAATACGTTCGCCTCTTACTAGTTACAGGGGCAGACGGTCTACATAGTAACTCGGACAAAAAGACGTAACAGGTTTGAATCAGATGGATGCTTTCACAAATCTTAAATATTAGTGACGCAATGCTGTGACAACATAATCCGGTGAAGTTGTAAAAACCTCGCGGTTAGCAACATGTTAGCCATTTCAAAAAAAATTCCGTCTGATATGCTAAACCTCCTGAATTTGTGCACCAGACGACCTGTCTTCCAAATCGAAGACTATAGTGAATAAGGCTGAAGCTACATCGACGGAAAATAATAAAACGTTAATATCAATCTGTTAAAATATTAGTAAAACTCTATTATTTTAAGAACTCTCACTACATTACGCTCTTTTTTTTTATAATACAAACAAGCAAACGTATTTCCTGATGGTAAGAAATTTACGCTGCCTAGAGACACCAAAGGTGGTAATGGTACATTGCCAACCTGAGGCCGAGATGTTAGGCCTCAAGCAAAAGTAAGTTTACCGGCTACCTTGACCTCCGAACCAAACACGTCAACGGCAATCGTTGGACGTCATGGCGGCAGGAATAGGTAAGGCGGTGGTACCAATCCTGGCAAGTCGTTGCGAAATTCGACCACCTAGTCAGATGTCACGCTGTTAGTGATGATAAGCCTATGCTCACCTTTTACGATTGCCTGGCAGGAATGCAGATGGTCTATTCTGCAAAGGAGCCCGGACCAACACGGGAAAATACGATTATCCGAGTAATTACTTAAAATACAAAAAAAAACATACAGTAGAATCGACATCCTTGCCCTTTTTAGAATCGGTTAAAAAATAACGTCCTTACCTCAGCTCTCACTTTGACAGCCTCAGCTTCAGCCTCCGCCTCTAGCACCGTCTTTAGCCTGTTCGCTTCAGCTAACTTCTCCAACTTGAACTTCTCAGCTTCTGCTGGTCTGTTGATGATGATTACATTAATAATATAAAAATTAACACGAGTTTGGTATTGTGGTCGTGAGACAACTACGCACCAGCAACATCTGTGAAGGTAATAGGCAAAGGTTACCCTTAGAGAAATAAGAAAAATGGAATGTTGTTTAACAACATAAAAGAAATATTTGTTTTCGATGAACCAACAAAAGAACTTCATCAATTAAGCTCGTTTAATCATTCCTGAATGTAACCCAAAAGTTAAAAAAAATACATACTTGTGTTACGGATGTTAGTCAACGATTAGAATACATAGAAATACTTAAATTCCTACCAGAATAAATTTATTAAACACAGACCAGACCCGGAAATGCAGAAATCTAAATGTTCCCTACATCATACATCATAATGTCTGCCCCCGTCGGGAACCGAACCCGAGCCTTGCGGTTGGTCGATGGAGTTAAGCGTGTACGTTCAATCAAAGAGGTGGTCAACCTAAGATACACGACTTCAATAAATTATAAGCTATTCTTTTTTTCAGTAACTCTATGGAGCCCCGTTACACGAAAATTACATTATTAAAATTTACAGGTACCTTATTAAACTTCATCACAACTGATACAAGTGATCAAAAGCGTGAATCCAAAATAAACGCATTTATAGATATCACACGGGGATGAAAAGTAGCCCGTGTCATAGTGACTGCGAGCTAAATTCCAGCAGTCAATCCAGTTGTTGCTATGACTATCAGACAAGGATAAAAACTAGCCTATATACTTCTACGTGTCATTATATCCATGCGTACATAACTTCATTACAAGCGATTAAAAACGATAGAGTTGGAATCCTTCTTCCTCTTTACTGAACCCTAATTTTAATTTTTTCATTAACTTTATTTTTTATTCCACATAACAAGATTGCGAAGAAGTATACAGCTCTTTTAATGGTAAGAAAGGACCGTCACCTATATACACCGTAGATGTTATTAGCATACCTTACAGCCAGGGTTTTAAACTAATTGAAATTTAAAATATTTATTTGAAACAGTTATACAATTACAACATTTTGCAACGATAATAACTGCATTAGTCAGAGACTGTGTCGCAGTTATTAACGCCACCTCCGGAACGTGTGTACGTGTACGTGTATGTGTTGTGGTGTGTGTGTGTGTGTGTGTGTGTGTGTGTGTGTGTGTGTGTGTGTGTGTGTGTGTTGTGTGTTTGTGTGTGTGTCTAAAAAAACTCTTATATAGACTTAAATTAAGGGTAGTTTAAAATTTAATTAACTCTTCTACATCGTCGTAATTTAAGCCTAAAAGCCATTGAAATAATTTCGATTTGCAATCCCGAAACGACAGAGGATAAATATTGAGAACTCTGTTAATTTTTTTTATATAAAATGGGACTGATAAAGAGAAGCTGATGGCTTAGTGAGATTAGTCGGTATCTCTCAATTTCACAAACTCCATCATGTCTTCTTCTGTTATCAAATAGATTAGGATTAAAAGGCAAAAGTGAATGCTTGCGTAATACAGAACGTTGTATGTATAATTTTCTTACAGACAGGACTTCCTATAGATTCTACAAATGAGTTGTAGGAAACCTCCTAGGTTATAAGCCTTCACCTTTAAAATAGCTCTTTGGGCTCTTTTCAAATGCAAGAATCTAATTTTAGCGGAGGCACCCCAGATTATTATGCAGTAAGAAAGTAGTTCTTGTACGAGCGAGTAATAAACAGTTTTAAGAATAGAGAAGTCAGCGCTGGTCCTTAATTATTTAAAAACAAAGATTAATTTTCTCATGTGTGAAGTGAGCAATTCAATGTGTTTTTTCCAGCACAGTACACTGTCAACAATGACCCCGAGATCTGTATATACAAAAGAAAGTGGTGTTAGTTACACTATTTATAACTCAAGAACGGCTACACCGATTAGGCTGAAAATTGGCAGGGAGGTAACTTAAAACCGGGAGAAGGACATAGGATACTTTTTATCCTGTTCAATTGTGAGGAAACTGGGAAAAACAACATTTTAATTTTTCCCATACAAATTAAAAGGGCGGAACGAAGTTCGCGGGAACAGCTAGTATTTAATATTATGAGTACGAGTGAGACTGAAACATGAGCAAACGTCCATGTTTGGGTATTGGTGAGCCTGAAGTGAAAATGTAGCATCAGGTCGGGATCGAAGTTTAGGTGGACATAATACTCACCGACGAACTGTAGCTTCTAGTTCCTTCTCGCGCCTTTGCACCTCCCATTTTTGCACGTTGATCTCTTGCGTCCTCTCCACCACAGCGATCTGCATCTGTTCCTCTTTGATGCGTTGTTTCGTTTTCGCCGCTTGTAGTTCGTAAGCCATTTCTGCTTCGGCCTGAAATTGAAAAGGATCAGTATGTACATGCATACATATTTTCAAGCCAAGTCCCTTGTTGGGTAGGCAGAGATTAGTAAGTGCCTAGTGTCATGATTCTTGGAGAAATGGCATTTAAAGGACTTGCTCGGTTGGTTCGGTCGTATGGGAAGAATGGCAGGTAAAAGATTGACAAAACTATCATAACATCTTCTTATTTCTATAATATCGTGTCACGGTGCTTTTAATCATTTTAATCTTCAAGCCCTTTCATTTGATATAGGTTTTGGTCGAATTGAGCACAAAAAATTGTAATCCCCCATTTTGTTAAGGCGTCCATTTCGTTCATACATAACGCCAAGTCCCTTACGGCGTAGGCAAAGAGTATCCAGTGCCAAACCTCACGACCCTGGTAGACCTGCCAGGCTTCCTCCACATTCTTTACCATTTTCATACATGCATGTTTCGAAGATTTTTGACACCACTCTCGGATAACACCCAAGCAATTTGATCGTGGAATATCAACTTAGGTCTCCCCGGGTACCTACATCCATCCACATTCGCATTGTACATCTGCTTTGTCAATCTTTTATCTGACATTATTTTATTTGTCCGAACCAGCGGAAATTTCTCAATTTAACATTAACACTGTCTTTCAATCCCCCTCTTTCTCGAATCTCACTGTTACGAATGCAGTCAGCGAGAGTAACGCCACAGGGTTTCCGTAGCGCTCTCATTTCGACTGCATTTATCCTGCTCTTATGCTTCTTCTGACATACCGAACTCTCGCATCCATACAACAATGTTGGGAAAGGCACAGAATTATGCAATGCGTATCTAGCACTTTGACCTAAAACCTCGCTTTGAAATAGCTTACCCAACGCTCCATTCACACTAATCCTTGCACACACTCTCCTTTCTACATCCGCGGTGTATCTTTCATCCCTGCTAAAAGCACAACCAATATATACAATTACAGGTAGCACTGGAATAAATTTAATAAACACCCTGATCCAGAAATACAGATATGTTTATCAAACAAATGCCCCCTTATCAACTGACGATTATTGAAACTACTCCAGCGGTTTGATGGTAGGCATGTACGCTAACATATGTAACAACTTCAAATTCATTTATTTGCAAATAGTTTGGGTAAAGTGCGAGGACTTAGATGCAAATCTCATTAAAAATTCTAGTCTATTTATTTTAAAAATCGAGTACTGAGTATGTCCCTCGCAAATTTCCGATACTGACAGAGTGAGATGTAGTATTTAAATCTATTGGCCCTACGCCTTTGATCTCTATGTCAAATTGTAATGGCGCATTTTGATTGATTGAAACTAACTTTATGTTGATTATGTGGACCAATAACAATGCAGTATTTTTTGGCACTCGTATAAAAAATAAAGTATAGTCTATTTCATCACTGAAACGGCATGCAAATGCATTTCAAAATTATAATAATACAAAAGTAGTTCTAAGAATTAACTTTGTTCTTGATTTAAGGAAGTGTTACTTATTTATTCCTTATGGCAATTTATTTAAATATCATTACTTATTTCTCATAGCCATAAACAAGAAGATAGTCGAAAAAGTAATAAGAATAATACACATTGTGGATACTTTCGTTGTACGTTTACCCACTCCAACCACCTCTACTCTTCGGGGATATCGGCGTGAATATACTTTACACAAAGGCAACATCTGGGAATTTATCTATCGACCAACCTCCAAATACACTTAACAAAAAGAAGCCACTAACCTTTTTCGTTTGAACTTCAACATCATACGCGGCCTTTTTCAATTCAAAATCGCGTTGCGCTTTGGCAATTTCGGTGTCGTTGAGAAATTTGGCGGCCATCCGTTGTTCCTCTGCCATCGCCTCCTTGATCCTCGCCTCAGCTTGAGCCTCTGCTTCACCTATGCGAGCATCACGCTTCACTTCAGCTGTCCGCGCCATACCAAGTGCTTTTAGATAACCCTAAAAACACACAAACACTAAAAATTCCGATTTTATATTTCCCGGACATCCTTACACTATAGGAACCAACTTGTCTATATGCTAATGTTATAAAGAGGAAAGGTTTGATTTCTTGTTTGAAATGAATAGACTTCTAAACAACTGGACCGATTTCAAAAATTCTTTCACCTTTAGAATGCTACATTATCCCTGAGTGACATAGGCTTTGTTTTATTAAAATCGGTGCAGTAGAAGCCAAGTTACGCAGACGAAGCTGCGTGGAACTGCTAGTTACTGAAAAAAGGAAGTGTATAGGTCTATTTTTAACAGTCCATACATACTATTCTATTTATACCGTCCAATATAACATCCATGTTATCCATATATTTTGATTTGGACTTTTTCCTTTGTAAAGCAGCCTGCTAAAATTGTTCACAAAGAAGGATCAATTTGAATGAAAGCCAATTTATGAAATGCATCTTTAACATATATTGATGTATGGCGACACATATTTCTTACGAATATGTACTTTATCTGTTTATAATACCCATAAACGTCCAAATATATCCCATAACATCAGTGCTTGCCGTTGACGTACTCGGTGGACAATGTAGCCGGTAAACTTGCTTTTGTTCGAGGCCCAACATCCCAGTCTCAGGTTGGAAACGCATCATTACCACCTTTGGTGTCACTAGGCAGCATGAATTTCTTACCATTAGGAAATCCATCCGCTTGTTTGCCTTCCATTATCATAAAATTTAAAAAAATCAGGACCATAACCTATGATTCCTGATCTAGAAAGAAACTTGTACTTTCTAATATCACTTTGATGTTAAACTGTGATAATATTTCGTGACCTCATTACAACACATTGGCTGCTTATAAAGCGTTTTTAATTGTAGAGCTCTTGACGACGTAGTTAAGTATCTTTTATCGATAGTCTGTATCAATTTAAGAGCGGAATATAAATTAAATCTGTAACATGTTTAAACTTTACTCAACGCTATTTAACCCTTTACTGGACAATGACAATTCTAAACTTCTTGCGAGTGTGCGAGTGTACGCGTGTGCGTATGTGTGCGGGGGTATGTGTGCGTGCGTGTGAGCGGCGTATGTGTGTGGGCGTGAGTGTGCGTATTTTTACATCATAAGACAGCAACCGAGGTTTTGGCGCCATCGAGAGAAAAGATGGTCGCTGTTTTCATAATTATTGAATTTCGAGTTTATATTGAATGAAATTTGTCGATTTTGGTGGCATTTTGTACAATTTTAGTGCACAAATAAAATAATCATGAGGAAGTCAGCGTAACGTGTATTTCCCCGTTGCCGCCAAATCTCACTATATGAGCTTAAGTAATAAAGCCACCGCTTTACTCAAGACCCGAAATGACTTTCATTAACGACTTGTGACTAATTTTGAATGATTGAAACCCGATTTTGGTAAATCGGTTAACTTAATGCAAATTTCTATTTGACTAATGGCAAAATGCTAACGCAAATGTAAAAAACTAAAGAAAGAAGACAGCAACCAAACACACAGATCCTATGGGAAGACAACCTAGGCCTAACGACACCATAATTGTTAAAGATACCTATTGTGCCAGTCTACCAACAACCCTATCTTGCGCATCAAAAATTAAAGCTTTTGCGAGCTAGCTGAGCACAGTACTCAAGCACCAGTGACCACATTGGTAATTAAACATTTACGTAAATACTGGTAGCCCCTATAATACCTACGTATGATTCCAGAGTAAGGAATCACTCGATATATAAAAATACCTGCATCAAATTCCGTCGCGTAGCTTTAAAGATCTAAACATAAATTGGGACAGACAACGGAAAGCCATTTGTTTTATACCATGTATTGATATAGCCAGTCACGCACGGGCACAATACATACACCATGTATCATATTATGGGCTCTATTAAAGGCGGCAGTGTTGCCAAATCGTTACGATTTGGGCATATTCAAGATAGGGGCTTACTCATTTTTAAAAGGACGGCGGCAACGTAACTTTGGGTCACCTGGTGTTACATTTACCCGTGGGCGGCGGAGATTAGTTTCCAATAGAAGAAAGCATCTAATAATCTGAATCCTTTTGCAATATTGTGGACGGAAAAGACTTGAAATAATGAACAACTTTTAAATATGAAGGTGTGTTTGTTTGTCTTTCTTTCTTGCTGCAATGGATCGATGGAAGGGTACAATTTTGGTATGTGGATAAGAGACTGGAGTGACATCTCGTCCACTTGACCCGTAAGCTAAACGCCTTCTTGAGAGAGGGTTTAATAACTTTACCACGTAGGATTAACCGCAAATAACGAGCATTTAGTTTAGCAAAAAAATTAACTTCTTTAACTCTGATCAACGACTAGTTTGACAACATATTTACCTCTATAGACTAGTTTAGCAACAAATTTACCTGTTTGTCTCTGATCAACGGCTAGTTTAGCAACAAATTTACCTTTTTGTCTCTGATTAATTATTAGTTTAGCAACAAATTTACCTCGCCATCTCTGATCAACGACTACTTTAGCAACTAATTTACCTCACCATCTCTGATCAAACACTAGTTCAGCAACAAATTTACCTCACCATCTCTGATCAACGACTAGTTTAACAACAAGCTTACCTCACCATCTCTGATCAAGGACTAGTTTAGCAACAAGTTTACCTCTTTATCTCTGATAAACGACTAGTTCAGTAACATATTTACCTCATCATCTCTGATGTCCTTCAATGTGTAAGAGACGACCGTGATGCCCATATTTATAAGATCACTCGAGGCGACTTCGAAGACCTGAAAATTAAAATCCAACCACGTTAGTCCGCATTAAAAATTTACTTACAATCTTATCTCTATTTAGATATCGATTTAAGATTAAAGGTCATTATAAATGTCATCATATCGAAGAAACAAAATAAATATATTAGTATTTTTGTTACTTTTTACTGTAGCGAATTAGAAGGTAGCTCTCTTGACGGAAAGAAACAACTGTCGCCTATAGACACAAAATATTCTAAGGCGTCGCCGTCTATCTTGTAGATGGTATCTAAGAGTACGTGTAGAATTCTACCGGCTACACAAAACGGAAAATGGAAACGGCGAACACCATCGCAAATAGGAAAACCAGTTGTACCAATCCGGCCGAGCTGCTGCAAAAAGAACCAAGCTATTATTGTGTTGGTCCGGGATAACAGAATAGACCATCTCCCTCTCTGCCAGACAACTCGTGAAAAACGAGCACTTGTTAAAATGTAGATCATCACTAACAAGAACACTGGTAGTAGAGTACATCAACATGCCCGGGTAGGGAACCACCGCTTTACCTATTCCTGCCATTATAATGACTCCGTCAAGTTCCGGCTCGCAGGGTATGGTAGCCGGTAGACTTGCACTATAGGCCTATCATCCCGGCCACAGGACAGCGAAGAACTTGTAAAATCTATGGTTCTATAGGTCATGGTTGTCTCTCACCATCAGGAGTCAGACGAAATAAACTAGTGAATTAATCCAGTACCTGACCTAATTAAACAGATAACAATGAGTCAGGAGATCGTCACATCCGGACGCCAACACACATAATTAATATAATCATCTTTACCTATAATAAAACAGTAATAATACTAAATCTATACATGATTTTTAATAATAATAACTAATAATGATAGCTACGTGTTGTATTTAGAATAGAGAACCTAGAAAAGAGAACTTTTTTTGTCTGTTGGTCTGTTCACTTTTATTGCAAAAATAACGGAACGGAACAGAATTTTTACCAATTTGTGTCTAGTAGTAGTTTGCAGTCCCGATCAACATATAGGATACTTTTAACTGCAGAAAAATCTTTCCTTTCTATCACTGCGGCAGGAACGCAGATTGTCTATTCTACGCAGGAGAGCCGGACCCACACGAGAGTTAAGTATTTCAACAAAACCGGTCAAGTAAAAGGATATATTTAATTTAGGTAAAAAGCGTAGACTCCAGAGCGCTTTTATAATAATAGCTCTATAATAAATACCTTTTTGGAGAAAATCTTTCTGTCTTTGTATATCTCCTCCACAGTCATGGACCCCATGATAGCTCGCTGATGACCTTCCAGCGTCACAAGCGCTATATGTTGGATCTCTGACTCCGATTTCCCGAGAAACTGTTCACACGCGGACAGCAGCATTTCAGCGTTTTGACCTTGAATCTTCACCTACAATGGACCATTACAAATTGATTTGCATATGTGATATTGCATATACATAATAAAAACGCGGACTGACTTTTAAATACACTACCCATTTGGATACTTTGGTAAATATTTCTATCCATTATGGAATATGTGCCTTGTATCTTAAACCTTTAAACGAGCAATTCTTGTATATATAATTGGAATCTCGGAATCGGCTCCAACGATTTTCATGAAATTTAGTATATAGGGGGTTTCGGGGGCGATAAATCGATCTAGCTAGGAATCATTTTTAGAAAATGTCATATTCGTGTTTTATTGTTGTTGTTAAGTAACGAAGTCAATGATTGTTTGCTTTGAGGTTAGACTTTTTAAATTTTCGTACTTAAATATAATTTCCAAAAAACACAATTTATAAAAAAACAAAAAAAAAATACCGAACAAAGGTCGGTCATCCAGGTACTATTAAATTAATTACTGATCGCCTCTGTGGTCTAGCGGTCCGGCGTCGGACTTGACCTCTTAAGGTCCCGGGTTCGATCCCTGGGTCGGGCAACAGAAAGAAATTTAAAGTGAGTTTTTTCAATTTTCTATTAAAAATAACGTTGCCCAGGATCGGATATGTGCCCTGTTGACGATAATCTTGCCACCTAGCATGTTGTGGGACTTAGTGACTTAGGCTAGTCGTGGGTGCTTTGGTTGTGTCTCTGCCTACCTCTTCGGGGATATGAGCGTAAAGATACTTTAATGAAGTGGTATACTGATGGAATGCTATCAATACCAAAACGTTTGTTTTTTATCAATCCTTTTATTTAGGATATTGAAATGGAAAAAAACAAGCTGACAAATTTATTATTTTTTAACAACAGACCTTAAAAAGTGTGTTATAAGTTTGACATGTCTGTGTGTGTTTGTATAAGTCTATGGCTTTCAAAAGGATAGACCAATTTTGATGCGGATTTGAGGGGATATTGCATTGATACTATCTTTTAATAACTAGCAAACAATAAGTTTCTCACGATGGTCTATGGCAGAGTAACGTCTATGACGCAACGCCGTTGTGTTGGCTTGTAGTATTGAAATTGAAGTCGGTTTTTTATTGCATTTGAATGTTTGAAATTTAAAAATATTCTACTTCAATCGCCTCTGTGGTCTAGCGGTTCAGTTGTTGAACTTGACTGCATGAGGTCCTGGGTTCGAATCCCGGGTCGGGCAACAAAAGAAAATTGGGTTTTTCCAATTTTCTAATAAAAAAATGTTGCTCGTGATAGCATATGCGCCCGGTTGGATAGGCTTGCCACCTATCACATTGTGGGACTTGGTATCTTCGGCTAGTCGTGGGTACCCTGGTTGTGCCTCTTCATACCTCTTCGGGGATATGGGCGTGAAGACACTTTAATTAACAATAAGTTTCTCACGATGGTCCATGACAGAGAAACGTCTATGACGCCGCAACGCCGTTGTGTTGGCTTGTAGTTATTGTAATTGAAATCGGTTTTTTAATGCATTTTATTGATTGAAATTTAAAAAAGTCTACTTCAAAATTCTTAATTTTTTACAAGGCATTCTAACTTGCGTTACAGAATGTTTTCAACCCACTTCTCGACTAAAATGGAGCAATTGGGACTCGCACAGTTTCAGACATTAATAGCATAAGTATGACTCATTTAATCTACAAGTACTCAAGTCGTATACGAGACAGATCCAAATGTTCTAATTTAATGATGGATCTTGAAATGAACACTACAATTGCTTGGAGGCCGTTTATAAATTACAAAAAACATATAAGCATAAGTAAGCATATAGATTGAATATTACTATGGGATTAAGAACCTGATCTTTGGTAAAAATTTGAAGCGAAAGTGTTATTTTTTTTTATTATTTCTATTGTTTTGTAGTAAAGGAAATATAAAGTACGGCTCAATATTTACATCATAGGTATTTGCCGAAACTTTATTTTTATGTAACACACAATTTTTATCGTCATCTTCGAAAACATTAAAAATTGTGAAGAGTTAGAAGATTTATAGTAATCAAGTATCTTCAAGCCCATATACCTGATGAGATAAGCAGAGGTACAACCAGTGCACCCACTAGCCAAGACACTAAGTCAGACGATAGTAAAGTATTAACAGTAAAAATATTTTCTGAACATGACACGTCGTTTTATTTTTATTTTATAAATATGTCCGTTTCTTACGAATTTTCCATTAAAAGTTGTGAGGGGCCTAAATTAGTCTAATAAACGTCTTAAGATATTTATGAACGGCCCATTGAGTGGTGTCAAAATGTGTGAGATTGACTTATTTAACAGATTTTATCAACCATCGTTTTGAGATAAGCATATAGAATGGATATCTATTTAAAGATTCCTGTGGTATTAGGGTTGCTATGTCGCCATACCTAATGGACGGGCACACCTACGAATTTAGCCTAATTTAAATTTGGGTAAAAAGGCGGAACAACTTGCACTTCTAAGGATTTTATGTCTAAGTGTAAAAAATTAACGTAAAACGGAGCTAAATTTTAAACTCTAACTCAATCCGGCGATTTTCAAAATAAATAAATATCCCTGGACAAGTTACACAAATTGAATCTAACCCCAAAGTAAGCAAATTGTATGCTCGTGTCATGGGTGTTAGTCAACGATTATTATACAAAGAAATACTAAAATGTACACCAGAATAAATGTAATACACACCAAATACACCAGAAAAAATGTAAACAGCCAGACCCGGAAATGCAGACATCAAAATGTTCATTACACATATGCCTGCTCCCGTCGGGAAACGATCCCAAGTCTCGCGGTTGATCGATGTTGTTAGGCGTGTACGCTACCCACTCGACTAACAAGACATATAAAAAACCTAACAAAAGCCAGGTCAGGCCGGAGACCGTTAATGTTGGCCGGACTTTATCTAGACACCTGGCAACCCTAAGTGGTACTGAGACTCCCGAGATAAACTAAAATGCAGAGGCAAGACCTATTTAAAGAAAAATGTTCGCCGCCTTATTATTATTTTTTTATGTTATACTCGTAGGAAGGTAAACAAGCAGACAGTTTTCTGGTGGTAAGAAATTCACGCCGCCTAGAGACACCAAAGATGGTAATGGTGCGTTGCCAACCTGAGGTCAGGACGTTAGGCCACGAACAAAAGTAAGTTTACCGATTACCCCACCCTCTCAACACGTCACACGTCGTCACAAGGAACACGTCATCGGCAAGCGCTGACATTATGGCGGCAGGAATGTGTAAGGCGGTGGTACACTCCGGGCGAGTCGCTGCGAGACTCTACCACCTAGTCAGAAGTCTCGGTGTTAATGACGGTAAGCCTGTGCTCACCTTTTACGAGCTGTCTGGTACAGGAAGGCAGATGGTCTATTATGCAAAAGAAGCCCGGACCGACAAGGGAACACAGAAAGACGTTAATATTTGAGATAGATATTAATTAATGTGAAACAAATACTGCTTAAAATCATCATGGCAAAGCCCTGCAGTCAAAGTAGATGCAGATGGAAGGTATGCCACCTAGCGATCAGAAAATGAGCAAAACATATGCCTTCTTATTAAAATACATAGACTAAAGTACTTCAAGGTTTAAGTTAACATTATAAACTTTATTAGCGTCTTCATTGTCGTTAATTTTAGAATGTTTTACATTGGATCCGGCAGACTGCGCTACTATCGGAGCATCAAATATCATGTAGTAAGCTGTTACTGTCAAGCGATACGAAGTTTGTTGGGTCAGCTAGTAATACAATAATAACAAATTGCCTCTGTGTTTTATTGGTCCAGTGCTGGACTTAACTTCAAAATGTTTCCGGTTCGATTCTTAGGTGGGACAAAAAGTTTCTCAAATTTTCTATGCCCAGTTGGCGATAGAGTTACCACCTATCCAATTATGAGACTTAATATCTACTGCTAGTCATGGTTTCACCGTGTTGTACCTCTGCCTATGGGTTCAGAGATACGGGCTTGAAGATACTTTTAATAATGGCTACAATTTCAAATCTAGTTTATGTGTGTTATTAAAATGACTGAAATGCAAATGCAATCACAATATCTTCAAGCAAACTGTTGGCAGATCATGAGACGTAGTCCGAAGATAAGATTAGTTCAGGTGCCCGGCATTTTATCAAAAACTTGTTCTTTCAAAGAGCTATAATAAATATATAATAATATTGTCGCCTCGTTGGTTGAGTGGCTAGCGTACCTTACTACACCGAACAACCGCGAGGCTCGAATTCGATTTCCGGCGGGGGCAGCCATTTGTGTGTGTTTATTAAATTTATTCTGGTACCTAGTTAGGTATTTTTATGAATAAGTACCGTTGACTAACACCCATAACACAAGCATATCATTTGATTACTTTGAGGTTAGATTCAATTTGTGTAACTTGTCCAGAGATTATTTATTAGAATAGAATAACTCTTTATTGTGCACCAAAATACATAAAAATAAATACATTAAAAAGAAACTTAAAAACTAAGTGATACACAAAAGCGGCCTTATCGCCAAAACAGCGATCTGAAAATTTTGCACGATGGTGCTCATAATACACAAAAAAGAAATTTAACACGTCATGCAATATCAATTGGAATTGGAATATAATTATTTTAAAATAAAGGAAAAAAAAGGAATAAACAGAATTACTTTAAGCGAGTCATATTGAACGTAGAAAGTGACGTTTAACCATACTTTTAAACGTATTGATATTAGGGGCTTTCCTGACTTCTACTGGTAGCGAGTTTATTGTGCGTTGGATCAGGTAATTGAGGTTCTATACAGTTGGAAGCATTGATTGTAAACATTGGACAGTTCATTTAGACCGTGGATTTTAATTAAAATCCCTTCCCTATAAGATTATTAAAAATTCGATTGTAAATTTGTTTGTTATACTTTAAGGAAATCTGTCGTTTATTTGCCTTCAAATACCATTAAAAATAGAAAAATTTGCAACTAGCCCCTTCTCTACGTTGTTTATGGTTCAATTATTTCAAAATTTTACCAATTATAATGTCTCATTGATATACATAATATTTAATTTAAATTACTAGCCATTTGAGTAGACAAAAACGTGTACCTGTGCGATGCCGGTGACTGAAATTGGAACGCCTTGGCTTGTATACACTGTAGGAGATTCTACTTGAAGAGTCATAGTGTTGAGAGATATCCTCTGGACGCGCTGTATCGCAGGCCATACAAACGCTCGTCCACCAGGGACGAGGAGAGGCTTTGAGTAGCAACATCCTAATTGAAAACATTGAATAAGTTTATTAATAAACACAAAATATTTTTTTTTAAAATAGTTTAAGAGTAGAGAAACTGAAACCGAAATTACTTATTTTGTAATTACAACTCTATATAGATATCTTTAAAATACATTCGGATTTCCGAAGCTGGACGAATATAGCCGAAGCGCATAATTTAAATAGTACTACTGTAAATAATTAAGCGCAGTAAAACTGCAGAAACCGACTCCAATTATTTCATTTTAGATAGCTAATATTTACAAAATGGTGCCACATAAATTTTATCAACATCCTGTTAGTAGTTTTTAAGTTACAGTAATCCATACATTTTTCACTGAATCTAAAATCAATTTTAAAAAGAATCATCAAAATTAGTTGACTGTTAGTTGAGTTGGAGTCAGTTAAAAAATTTAGGAGTCGAACATATAACATCCTTTATAGAAGTCGGTTAAAAAGAACCTGCAATCGCCAATTTGATTTTAGAATAATATCATCTTCATTTGTATCCCTCTCAATAAACGCTCCAATTTATTCCTACATTTAATTGTGTTGCTCGGTCTTCCAGAATAGCTAAATGATAACCATTTTTCTAATTATACAGTGTCATCCATATTAAACAAAATATGCAAAATTTAAAGATTACTAGATTTAGACAAGAAATTGATTGTAAAAAATATAATCATAATTAAAAATATATTTTATACTACACAATTATTTCGCAATTACGTCGCTTAGCATAAATTTAAATCAAAACAATAATTTATTCGTCTCTGTGGTCTGGGTGTTCGGTGTCGAACTTGACTTCATAAGGTCGAGTTCGATTCCCAGATAAGACAACAAATTTTGCCCAGTAATGAATATGTGCCCGGTTGGCGATATGTTTGCCACCTATCACATTTTGGGACTTGGCGTCTTCGGCTAAACGTGGGAGCCTGGTTGTAAACTCTGTCTACCTCTTTGGTGCATGTACGGGCATGAAGATACTTAAAATGTTACTATAACATTTTTGGTGTTTATAAATGTCTCATTTATCTCAGCTGTGCCAATTTGACTATGTGTAAATAGATTAAGATAGCCATAATTCCAGAATCGCAATACTTATACTAAAACAAGATAAAAATGTTATCAAGTGTGAGCTCATGTTGGTACTGTCAAATAAAAAGAAAAATGCTTACAAGATACAACAATTCAAACAATTTACGATAAGGAAATTTTTATATCTAAACAAGAGAATCAATAACAGAATTACATTTCACTGACTAAATAAAAATCTTACACACATACATAGTGTCACCCAAAGTTCCTGGCAGGGTAGGCAGAAAGCATCAAGTGGCAAATATTACAATCCTTGCAGATCTGCCTTGTATCCTCCACATTCATTAATTACACATTTTTTATTCTAAAGTTAGACTTTTTTATTCGATCTTTAAGCATTTAGCATATTTTTAAGTTTTACAATAAAATGGCAGAATTACATTTCACAATAAAAATCTTACACATATACATACTGTCACCCAAAGTCAATCAAGTGGCAAATATTACAATCCTTGCAGATCTGCCTTGTATCCTCCACATTCATTAATTACACATTTTCTATTCTAAAGTTAGACTTTTTTATTCGATCTTTAAGCATTTAGCATATTTTTAAGTTTTACAATAAAATGGCTAGATTGATTGGGAAAAACAAAGTGGATGGTAATATTCGTTCAAAATAAGAACATTTGCAATTAGCACCTTCCTTACTTTGTTTATGGTTCATTCATTCCAAAATTGTATTATAATGCCTCACTGTAGAGTAACAATTAAATTACTTGTAGTAGTAGTAGTGAATATTTAATTTAAATATAGGTATTAGCTATCAAGTGGCAAGCATCGCAATCCTTGCTAACCTGCCTTGTATCCTCTGCATTCATTACTCTTTTCATACAAACATCGAAGAATACATTAGATACATATTTGTTGTAGCTGTATTACAAACTTAACAAAAGTATATATAGATTGGTACATATTCTAAATGGCACAACTTAATTAATATTAAATGAATTCTAGGTAAAACTTAATAACAGGGCTGTACCTTAATGACAATCAGTTCTTTCTTTTTAGGTTTTGGTCTTCATGTTAGTCTTTTGCCATTAGTCAAGTAGTAATTTGCAACAAAATTTACATCAATTTTAATCAATTATACCTAATTAGACATCAGTCATAAGTCATCAGTAAGCCATGTCAGGCTCTTAGGTAAAGCGGTGGCCTCATTACTCAAGATCATGTATTGAGATTTGGCAGCAACAAGGAAATACATGATACGCTAATTTCTTCATTATTATTTCATTTGTGCACTTTCACTGAACAAAAGTGTGCAAAATGTCACCAAAATTGACTAATTTCACCCAATATCAACACGAAATTCAATAATTATGAAAAAACTTCGACCATCTTTTGTCTCGTTGGCGGCAAAACTCACTTAATCAGTTTGTCAGTGGTATTTGGTTGGCTGAACATTTAGAAAAATTAATAAATATTTAAAAAAAAATAAAGTTCAGAATTGATAGTAATGCTAACACCTCGGAAGTGAATGCTTTCAAATAAAAAAAAGGATTTTTTGAAATTGGTTTAGAATTTTGTCGATAGATAAAAAATACAGTAGTCAAATATTCAAAGGGTTAGTACTCTCCAAGAACTAAAAAGTAAAGCTCTCACAGTTTCTTTACAAAAATTTTAGGATTGATTTAGCCCTAAAAGTATATTTTTTTTAGCAAAATGCAGCAAATTAGCTCACGGCTTACGGACATTAAACATTGTATTTTCTGTCTTGTGGCTGGGGTGTTAGGCTAATTGTATAAGTCTTGTTGGTAATGTCTCGTTTCGCTTTTGTTCCCTTCTTACGAGCTACCAAGCATAATGGCATATTGTCTTTGCAAATCTTATGTGACAAATTGACATTTTTGACAAAATTAATAAAACCCTCTACTCAAAAATTTTATTCGGTGTATTATTAAAATTTGTAATACAATTGAATTAGGCATAACACCATGCATTATTATAAAAGATTATTTTCTTCATACTTTTAACATTTTCATCAAAAGTTCTAGTATACGAAAGGGAATTTCCCTATCAGTGCTACTATTTACAACTTCATATTTATGTCTACAGAAGATAAACTGTCTTCTCTAATGCACAGAGGATTTAAAAAAATAGCCTGTAAACCCTTATTCTAGTGCATTTTGAGACCAAATCATTAACGAAAATGTCATGACTACTTTGTTTTAACTCTACTTTGCAGAGATTTGCGGGCCTATAGGCCATATAGTTATCATAGATGCAACGCTGTTTTGTGACAAGAATGCAAATTCTATCATTGTGAGTGCAGGATTAGGTCAAGGGATAAGCTGTTTTTTGCTTACATATTTAGGTATCTAAAATGTATCATTGTTAAATAGCTGTAAATTTACCACCTATTGCAGCAACTAGACAAGAACACAGCCCTGTCAGATTGACAACAGAAATAAGTATGACAAAGGATCGCTACCGGGGTAAATTGGTGTAAAAACCTCTACCAACAAGGGTTTTCTTTGTGTAGTAAGTTTTACCCATAGTAGTATTGCCGATCGATAGTCGACTATTGATAGGCTATCGACAGTATTGATACTAACAGTGGTATCAATACTACCGATAGCTCAGAACCTGGCACTACTATTGCTAGTAAGAAATACAACACTGATAGTTTAACAATTATTTACAATAGTATTTTTAACAATATCATTCTATTATAGTCAATTGTCCCTTCAATGTGGGCTAAAGCCTCTAAATAGTTTAAAACTGTTTTCCTTGATTAGTCATCATAACTTTGTATGTAACTTTTTATTAGAAAATTGGAAAAATCCAATTTTCTTTTATTTGGCCGACCCGGGATTCGAACCCGAGACCCCATGCAGTAAAATCCAACACCCGGACCGCTTGACCGGCGACAACATTAATTACCTCCAAATTTACCTTCATAAATTTAACTTGTGACTCGGTTTCATCAAGTTTTTTATATTTAAGTTTATATTATATTTAAGTTCTAATTATTATCTCAAATCTTTTCTCTTAATTACTACAATTTTAATGATGTTATGATAATTTAAGTTAAGTATATGTATACTATATCTGTCATTTTAAAACACTTTTTTCTTGTTATTTTTTCAAACACTAGTACTGGTACAACTCAGTGGAATTTAAATATAAATCTCGGATTGTAATGATTCTCTCTAATTATCATAATTTACAAAACATAGCCAATACTATTGCAAGTTGGCAGACTATCAATAGTCTAAAACAATCAATGGTATCGTTAGTATTGATACTATTGATGATTTATTTATTTACAAGGAACAATACTATCGATGGTATCTATACTATCGATAGTTTACTCTTCCTGACCAACAATACTATCGATAACATTGATAGTATTTCTTACTAGAGATAGTATTGTCAGGTTTTGTGCTATCAGTAGCATCAATACTATCGATAGTCCTATCAATAGAGCCGTCTCATTATGATGAAAACCATAGATAGTTCGTCAACACTAACCCATAGGTAAATGGCATACCATTAATTTTGTACCATTAAAATTTATGGTATTTCACATACAAATAAAGCAAAATCAGTTCAAGAGATGAATATGATACATAATAATAAACCCTATGAACACCCCACCCCATACATCGAATTATTTAATTCTACAGAAACAATTAAATATTCCAAAACAAAAAATACATATTTGTTTAGGAATTATGTCCTTAAACATAGTATTACCTACTTCGTATATAGATATAAAATCATAAACTGCGTAAAGCTATATTTATTACATTCTCGTCCTAGAATTTGGAACGTAAGAATTTAAAATAATGCATGTATATTTAATTGCTTTTTCGCCAATCTAGCTAATTTGCAAAGCTCGAAATTATTTATTTAGAATGGAGATATTCGCTTAGCATACTCAAATAAACAATACAAATAAATATGAATAAAATATTTGCTCACTGTCCCAATTACTAGGTTTTAATTCCAGACCTGTGTAATTAGTAGGAGTTACTCACCAGAAACAACAAGCGCTTCATTAGGTCCACAAGTAACAAAACCCCACGTCATCTTTTTGTAATATAATTGTTTTGCACTTTTAAAAACAAATAAATGGGTCAAATAAAATAAATTATAATTACTAGATTTTTTCGTAAATAAAAACAAATATCGGCTTTTCGTAATGGTGGGGCTCGAGTCATAGACAACAAAACTTTTTTTTGTGTAATTTTTTTTCCAGTAGCCCCAGATCCCTAACTTTACTGCCAATTCATATATTTGTTCTTAAGATAACTTTACACAGTACGATTAGTCGTTAACAAAGATTTATGGTATTTTTATAAAATTATGGTTATGCTTTCAGTATTTCACAGAAACCATGTGAAAATTTAAATCATGTATATTAAGTTCTACAGTGTGCGCAAGATGGCAAGCGCTTATCAATGTTAAGCATTTTGAAATTTTTAATTTAGATGTTAACTAATTTCAAACCTTCGTGAACCAATGATATGCTGTCTTAACAAATAAATTTAGTTGATTTCACATGGATGTAAACGTGGAAAATCATTATTAAGACACATATTTGAGATTATCAATTCAGTGAGCTCATTTGCTAGCTAATCCCGTCACAAAAAATATATCCAAGTCAACTTAAAAATCGCACTTAGCGATTTACAAGGAAATGGATTTTACGAACGGGGTCAACCTTAATCTATATACATAAAAATTAATCCCATATCGTGTGGCCATCGCATTACGTCCGAACGGATGTAATTTTTTTATATTTCATTTTTTGTTGTGTTGATTATTGATAGAAGAAAGTTCTGACGAAAATAAATAAAACGGGAAAATTGCGGGAAAAATGGTAAGAACACAACATACAAACTGTTAGTAGCAGTTAATGTCAAGCGATGCGTAGTTCACTGGGTTGGTTAGTTCTAAATAAATCCTAACCCCCATCAAACTAAAAGAAATTACATAATAACTGTAGGCAACTGGTTCTAATTTTATGAGGTTTCCATTCACGAACCTATCGTAACTCAGTGCGGGGGGCTTATTGTGTAACTCAGTTGCCCACTCAAAGTGTACATGAAATAGCTGTCAAATGACATGTTTTATATTTGCTATCTCCAGTGACCTACAGAAATACAATAGAGATAGCAAACACAAATGACGTCATTTGATATACACTTTTGCAGTTTAAGTTGGCAACTGAGATACATAATCACCTATTTTTATCGTTTAATTCTATATTTATCGCTCCTCCTCCGCCACTATCTGTGCCTTCCGAAATCTGTACGTAGCGTTGTTTATTTGCATATATTATGAAGTCCATACTCATTATCACGCCTTTTTACCACTTTTGCCATCAACATCTTTAGCAATTTTGCTGTAAACAAAAACAGCCACATATACATAATTTACACACATGACTTATGATCACACTCCTATATAGACCGAACGCCCTAATATCAATTATTCGTAATCGCTTCATGAATTGATTGTAAAGTTCTGTGAGACTTTATTGTTTTTATTTTAATTAAAAAAGGACTGACCCTTAAGTACTACCTTGTGGTACACTGCAATTAATAAAAACTAATTTGAAGATAAACTTTCGTACTGATACCACATATTTTTCATATTAATTGTTCGTTGTTTTTTAAATAGTCTTTAACGAAACTAAATTTTTAACTCATATCTAATAAGAAAGAGTGTTGATACCTTTGAAGACTTTTCAATGCGATTTGCCTATAACAAAGGGATTGGAGCTTTTCGTTAGGATGCAGGCTGCAATTCATTTTTATTGCACCTCTGATCGCTCTGATCACTCGCACACATCTATGTGCGCTGTTGTTGACTCTTGTTGCCCCGTGCAGCTTCATCGTATATGCTATTGGATACTAACGAAGCTTTTAATAGCAATATCTGAAATTCACGGAAAATGTGAAAATCTTACGAAATCTCTTATCTTTTTCATATTTCGTTTTTGATGGCTTTCAATGCTAAGCTACAATCATGCAAAACAAATATACTTTGTGACATTTGAATATAGTGTATATATATATATATATATATTATCTTTTTCTCATATATCTACGGACTAGTAAGAATACTAGACGTTCACTTTTTAAATTTGAAATACCTTTATAATTACCTATTTTAGAAATAAATTTTTGGCTAGCCCTTGCATATTAATCGAGCATCGAAACACTTTCGAAATAGAAAAATCAGTAATTTCAGAAATAGGTTATAGTTATTGTATTTGTGATTAATATTTATCATTTTGAACTCGTGTGAAAATGTATGAGATAGTGATGTCGTATCGTGTGAAGTTGACATTTTGCAGCGGAATAATAAATATACTCTGGACACTGTCAAATTGCAAAACCATAGCCAAACTGAACTTAGTAGGTATTCAAGTAAAATTTAGTGGGTTTTTTGGCGCCATCGTGAATGAAGATGGTCGTATTTTTTCATAATTATTGAATTTCGTGTTTATATTGAGTGAAAGGTGGGAATTATTTAGTTTTGTTCAGTGAACTTGCACAAATGAAATAATCATGAAGAAATTAGTGTATCGTGAATTTCCTCGCTGCCGCCAAATCTCCCAAAGTGTGCTTGTGTAAAGTAACCACCGCTTTACTCAAGAGCCTGACGTGACTTTGTAAATAGTGACTAATGACTGTGTAAGAATAGTTAACGGAAGACGTAACTAATGACGAAATAATTAATACGGAAGACGTGGCAGCATGGCCTAAAGGTCTTTAGCCGGCCCCAGAAAAAAATAATAAAAATTAAATTTAGTGACATATGTCAAAGTCAAACTACATCAAAAGAATTGAGTGTTTCTACATTCTAAGTTTTTCTCCATTTTGAGGAGAAATAACGAAGATAAAAAAATATTAAGATTTTAATAAAAGTAATATGAATTCCTACGTTTCTTCTTATGAAGTTGATGATTTAATTGTTCATAAGTCGCCAACCATCGAACAGCAAGGCACCTGCATCACATGTGTTGTTTAGATGCCGCAGACCAATTTTTAACAATGGGTGAAACATGCTTGTTTTTGCCTTTTTCGTAAAAAAACCGATGCATTTATAGCTTTGAGTTACACCCATTCACATTTTGGCAAAAACATGTTAAAGTTTCTGTTCATTGCAAATAGGCATAGTTAACAAATATTAATAGCAATTTTTAACTTCAGCAGTTATTTTCATACATATTTCTTAAAAGTTATATAAAACGTAAATTAGGTTTTCTCATGCTTCTTCAAAGATTGCGACCGAAACCGCTTCATCAATACATTTGAGTTGTAATATTCCTGTCTTGTTTTACAAATACATAACCCGACTAGAAGGGGAATCTGACCCGTGGACAAAACTTAGTTAATTTTTTACCGAACTTGGATTCTTTAGTCATAAATAAGTGAGTGTAGTTATGAATGCACGTACACACTATCCTTCTTTTAGCAGAACAAATCAAAAATAACAACTAACTATGTTTTTATAAAACTTATTAAAAACTTTAGCAAGTAACTTCAGGCTGTTGCTTTTATCTGTTTAGTAATTAACTTTAGGCTGCTGCTACTGTTGGTGTGCGTGCGCATCGTCAAAATTTACTCTCATTACTTTTTCCAATCACGCCCTAAGAAGTATAACATTAAAACAACCAACAGTTCTACCATTCACATTAATTGGCAACATCTAAACAAATACCAGTATTATTACTTCATTTTTGATACCATTTAATTTGTAATATTTCATAAACATGATGTGACTATCAAGTAAGTCGTAATGACTCAGTTATGTTCCGCTAGTCTGTAGGCTTGCATAATAGGCATAACATCCTGGCCGTAGGATAGGTGTTATGTATATGGTGCTAGGCTACGGTTGTCTATTACCCACAGGAGACCAGTTGGCTTGTTCGCTGACATAAAAAAACACCCACACCCGAAAATACAGACATAGATTTTTATCACACACATGTATGCCTCAGTCGTTAATCAAACCCTTGCTTCATCATCGGCCGGTATAGTTAGGCGTGTACGATAAACCCTCGACCAATGAGAAGGTCAGATATTATGATATGAAAACTTATACACTTTTTTGACACTTATCTTTCTTTTTTTTTGCTGTTATAGCGATCAAGTAGCTGATTATTTAATTATTATGAAATATACCATTCCATCACCTAAAACGTAGTGATTATATTCTCTTTGCCATCACCTTTCTAACGAAAGATAGTTAACCACATCTTACGTCACATTTGCTCACGTTTCGTTTTTTCTTGCGATTTTTTCATAAACATAATATCTCCTACGACATTCAATTAAACGAAATGATGTCAGGGGTAATTTTGTCCAAAATAAAGATAGATTGGCTTTCAAATAAAATTTTATTTGGTTAAGGATTAATATTGTATTTATGAAAACATGTTCAAAATAATGCATTACTTTATAGTGATTATTATAAACATAAAAAACATTATAGAGAGTTAACATCAAAAGTGGCTTTTATAAAAAAAAACATTATGTTTACGCAGCGCACGCGATGAAACAAAAAATTTATAAATAATATTTTGGGTCTTGCCCCAGATCCTGTAGGATTTGGTCATGACTGTCTGACATTTTTTCTAAAAAAAACTACGTGATCTTGGGCCCTTAACATTTGTGTGAAGTGTAAATTCAATTCGACCCTTCACAAACTAGATAGGGATACTATGTATCTACCATTTGAACTGGGTAAAACGCATTTAAGATTATTATGAACACGTAGGTACCCACAAAATTGATAAACGCTCTTCAAAAAGATGAAACTAATATATGAAGCATGTATTCCTTTTAGTTTGGGTCCCAAAAAACAACGAAACTCATAAAGCTAAAATAAAGAGTATATAGGTAAAATCGTTTTCGTAACTGGAAACACTTCACGAAACACCTATTTCCGATTCCTGAATGTTTTGACATTTCGTTTTGTTTTCAGTTTTTGCGAGTTTAAATTTTAAACTTTGTTTATTGTTATTTTCATTTGCGGACCGCTTAATGGTAAATATACTTGAATTTGACGAATTAACCGCACAAATATTCGTATTTATATCATTTAGATATGAATATTTTGTACGGTTCAAATGTACGTTCATTTAAATTGTAGAGATCGATAATGTAATCTTACAATTTGTACGATATTTTGTTTACGTTTAAGGCTTTCCTTTTTAAGTAGTCTTTGTGTTTCTTTAATGTTTCTCCTTATGTAAAATGAAATGTAATTATTTATTACACCCATATTCTTCGTGTGGACAGATTTATCCAAATAAGTCTATAGTGTTATGTTTTCTGGTGTCATGGATGTCGACAGAAAATCCGTACGTCAGATTTGTTTGTGAACAAAACTGTAATCTAGGTAAATACTAAAGAAAATAAACTTTCAACACAACTCTGCACAGCCTTTGTCATTCTTTCTCTATGTAGAGGCCCAAGCCTCTACTTAGAATCACTCCATTGAACTTAAAACTAGATACTTAATACTTAGAACTGAAATTACTAGTTAAACAATTGCATCAAAGTTTAAAAAATGGGTCAAACTGACTTATTCAAAACCTAACAAAATTCAGAGCAATTTTTCTAAATAAATCAGTATTTTTATGACAAAGCCAACCTGTGAACACTGTCTTTTTCTAAGCATAAATTATTAAAACCAAAGAATTTACATTTTCTCAAAACATGCCTATTGGATGTGAAAAATTCTTTTGCATTAAAAAGTCCAATTGGAAGCCGTCAAGGACTGTAGACTAGCCATCATTTACCTTTAATTGCAGTGTGAGCTACCTTGTGACTCATAACAGATGACTTAAGATTTGGTATATTACACACAGTTGATGCTAACTCCAACTTCGTAGTAGAGTTGTAAATCTCCTGGGTGTGATTTTTTTAATAATCTTATATCAACAATGCTATGGCTTAAGGGTTAAAGAAGGCAGAAAGTAGTTCATAATGTTTGACACTAATTTATTATAATACTAGTGGCCCATCCCCGGCTTCTCACGGTTATGAATTATACGTTCCTCTTCAATCTCTTTATCTATTAAAAAAACTGCATCAAAATCCATTATGTAGTTTTAAAGTTTTAAAGAGATATAGGGACAGAGGAAGAGACTTTGTTTCATTCTATTTAGTGATACAATATGTATATGCTTCAAAACAACTTATTTGTGACATCTTACTAATTTGGACCTACTTAGATAGAGTAGAATTAGAATTTTTTTTCTATTTGATACACCAGTTTTATGTATGGTTAACATGGCAAAACTTATTTTACCATTAAAATTACTTAGCTCGGAGTCTGAAACAAGAGTTTTTTTTATGTTAGAGGTCAGAGAACACACATGACTGTATGTACTGTATCCTGATGGTAAGAAACAATCATGGCTATAGACACAATAGATGTAACAGGTGCCTAACTATCCTGATACCGTGATGAAACCCTATTGTGCAAGCTTACCCACTACTGTATCCTCCAGACCAGAACATGACAGAGGTCTTGTTGGTAAAGACCTATATTTTAACCTGTGCTTGCTTTTTATGAGCTGCCTGGCAGAAGTGCAGATGATCTATTTTACTTGTCGAACCCAGACCAATATTTAGAAAAACTAGAAATTTAAGAGTGGAGTTTCACAAATTTTAGATTTTTGTTTATGATCTGTATATGATATGCTTTTGTTTTGCAGATAGCTGAACAAGTACAAGGATAGTCAAGTAAGTGTCTTCTGTTCTATCACATAATAATATATGTTATACTGTGTGAAGAAGCATATGACTATAGACACCATAGATGTAATAGGTGTGCTACTGTCCTATGGCCAGGTGTTGGGCCTAATGTATAGGTACCATACTATCAGGATTGGCCCAGGTACCGTTATTTTGATGACAGGAACAGGTAGGTTGGTGAAAACTAACCAGGCAAGTTTATTTCACTGATGCTAGAGTACTAGCTAGCTAGAGTACTAGTACCGGTTTTTGGTTGGGCAACAAGAAATAGGAAATGCGTATTTTTCATTTTTTAATAAAAATTGGATATGTGTCCAACTAGCAAGGGATTGCCACCTATCACATTGTGGAACTTAGTATCTTTGGATAGGTGTGGGTACCCTGGTTGTGCCTTTGCCTACCTGCTCGGGGATATGGGCGTGAAGATACTTTTTTTCATTTCAGTGATATGGTAATATAATTTAAACTAATTTAACAACAAACAAATTTCATTTGTTAAATGCTGTGCAGAATATATTAAGACTTAAGTGAAAAAGTTCAAGTATATTCTTTGCTTTGAATAACATAATCTTTATTGAACTTATTATTTGCCAAGAAAGTGTAGATATTATGGACTTAACTACTCAATGAAACTTAAAACTCTAGGGGTTGAATTATATTTTGTAACAACAAAAATAAATTAAGTGTTTAAAATAAAAATAAAAAATAATAAAATTAAAATAAATTATTAAAAAAATAATTAAATAAGCTATTTATTAATAAGACGGTAGGGATCTATTAAATAAACAGAAATTAAGTTATAGTTAGTTTTTGTTGATTTTTGCAACATAGTAAACATGATCACTGAAATATATTTTTTCTAAGCAGCTCGTCTTTGGACAAGGGCAATTGATTAAGGTAATTCATATTTTCATTGTTTTTGATATTCTATGATTATCTTTTTATTCAATATGATAGCGAAAAAGCTAGAATCTTTACTTTTATTTTTTATGATATTGGAAGGCAAACAATCCGACGGATTTCCTGATGGTAAAAAATTCACGCCGCCTAGAAGCACCAAAGGTGGTAATGGTGCCTTGCCAACCTGAGGTCCGGATGTTAGGCTTCGAGCAAAAGTAAGTTTATCGACTTCCTTATCCTCCTAAAGTTATCGCTGGAGAAATAGGTAATGTGGTGTTACTAATCCCGGCGATTCGCTACGACACTTAGTCAGATGTCACGGTTTTAGTAATAGTAAACCTATATCTAACCTATATATACCTTTTACGATGCCTGGCAGGTAAAATTTAATAAACACGTTACGAATTCCCCGACTCAGGAATCGAACCGGGGACATCAAGTAATCAACGCCATCACCGGACCACAAGACCGATGCGATAAACGTGTAAGATGTTTACCTTATGGTAAAATCACTGCTACCATTCATCCATTGCACCCGGAGTATAACGGATGCGTTGCCAATCTGTTACGAATGGCTACTTGGTTGAAGATTTCTAAGTCGTATTTATAATGCGATTATATTATATATACTAGTTGCGACAAGATCTATGGATTTGGTTGAACAGCTGACAAATAAATATCCCTTGTCAAATTATACAAATTGGTTGGGGTTAGATCCAAAGTAAGCAAATTATATGCTTGTGTTATGGGTGCTAGTCAACGATACTATTACATAAAAATACTTAAATAGATAGGTACCTGAATAAATTTAATATACACCCAGACCTAGAAATACAGTTGTTTATAACATACTAGCTGTTGCCCGCGGCGTTGCCCGCTTGGTTAATAATCCTATAGGAACAGTTCTTCGCGATAAAAACCATTCTATGTGTTCTATTAAATTTTATGACAAACAAAAAACATACAAACTTTCGCATTTATAAAATTAACAGGATTTCTTAAACGGCTCACGATTCTTTGATGGTAAGAGATAACCTTATAGACACCATTGATGTTCCAGATAAGTCGTTTTCCTGGGGCCAGGATGGAAGGCAATTTACTACAATTCTTCCGACTGTCGCACCCTCCAAACCAATATATGACAGTCATTGTGGCTGTAGGAAAAGTTAAGGCGGTGGATCCCGACCCGGGCAAGTTGCGCAGGACTCTACCTCCATTGATATCATATCCTCTTACGATTACCCTGTCATAGAGAGGCAGATGGTCTACTCAGTCGACCCGTATCCACACTTGGAAAAAACTGCCTCCGTCGGGAATTGAATCCGAGCCTCTCGGTTGTTTGGTGTAGTTAGGCGTTCACGCTAATCCCTCGCTCTACTTAGCCTTGAAGAAAATGTAAGCAGGTTTTTTGTGCATCGTGTTGAGAGAAAACATCAGTAATATTATCAGTAGAGTTATGAACTGAGAGATGGTCTTCTTTTCTACATGCGGACAAAACAGATCGTGCGAAGAATTACAAAAGCCTATTAATAAATTTTGCATACAGACTTATTTATTATTACTTATAATTTAAATTAATTTTGTTTAATTCAGAAGTCCTCGTAATTCGTTTTTTTGACAAACTGTAAACCAACATTTCGAAAGAGAAATCACGCCAGCAAAGTTGTGTGGACATTCAGTATAATAAATTCAGGCGCCAGCAATTTTTTCTTATGATATTGGAAGGCAAACAAGCAGACGGATTTTCTGATGGTAAGAAATTCACGCCGCCTAGAGACACCAAAAGTAGTAATGGTGCGTTGCCAACATGAGGCCAAGATGTTAGACCTCAAGCAAAAGTAAGTTTATCGGCTACCTTAACCTCCGAACCGGAGCACGTAAACGGCAACCACTGACGTTGTGGTGGCAGGAATAGGTAAGGCGGTGGTACCAACATGGGCGAGTTATTGCGAAACTCTACCACCCAGCAAGATTTCTTTTCAAAATCCTGCATTTTCGAGATTGAAGATAAAACTTGCTTTTGCGGCGCATTTTTTCAAAGTTTCAAATGTTTTAAATATCATGTTGTTCTACTGCAAAGAGACAAACACAAAATATCAAAATTACTTTAAAAAAAAATTTGAGATAGATGGAAAGTAATTCAAGTTCTCGACTTCTACATTTACATACATAGATTAGCCTGTATGTAGATAGTACAGTAGTCGATAAATAATAAAATAAAACCCGGCCAAGTGCGAGTCGGACTCGCGCATGAAGGGTTCCGTACTATCATCTATCTATTAAAAATTACGTTTGTTGTATGGGAGCGCTCCTTTAATATTTACTTTATTGTTATTTAATTATTTATTTTGAAAGGTATAAGCAAATATTCTTTGAAAATTTAAAGCGTCTACCAGTTACCATTTTTAATATTGAGCAAAAAAAAATACGAAAATAACAAGTTTATTTCTATTTTTAGTATTTGTTGTCATAGCGGCATCGGAAATACATCATTTGTGAAAATTTCCCCTTTCTAGCTGTCACGGTTTATGAGATACAGTCTGGAGACAGAGAGACTGATAGCGGAGGCTTAGTAATAGGGTCCGTTTTTACCTTATTTGTACAGAACCCTAAAAACATTTCTCTTGAGCTTTGTGCTTTTCATCTAAATTACTTTCATTGTTTCAATAAAGCTTAAACAAGCTCAAGTACAGTAACAGCACTGTTAGCAGCGCTATGATGACCTCGAGCGAAGCTTTCTACCTATGAGCTTGTCCATTAGGTGCAACCCTCTGTGTCCATGCAATAAAAGCTCTGACCTTTGATGTCAGCCTCAAGCCTTTATTCCAGTATTGCTATGAAGGTGTTTTTACAGAGGAATTAATTTTATCTCTTTTAATTAAACTGTAAAGGTACCGTATTCATGAAAATAGACAAAGGTTTAAATACTTCTCTTTCTGCAATAGCGTTTCTAAAAAAAATATATTTTTTTGAGTGCAAAGCAATTGTAAAATACAAAAATCGATGAAAGTTTTGGTTTTTTTTGTTTCGTTTTTTTGCATCATAAAAACACGTTCTAGACGGTTGTAAACATGCTTTCCAACAAAAGTAACCTTGGAGGAAACATTGTTTTTTTCCGTATCATTGTATTTGGATCCTACGGTCCAGATGGATGGAAAGTAATGATTACTACCGTCTAGAAACCCGGGATGAGATCATGTGATCATACACTTATTCCCTTACTAATACAACTTACGCGCCCGTTGATCTGGTGTGTAACAAAACATTTGCTAACGAAAAATGAAGTTACACACCAGATCAACGTGCTCGTAATTTGTACTAGTAAGGGGGTTAACGTATAAGTAATGAAGTAATGATAGCATAATTATTTATTTCTATATTTTAAGTGCAATTAAAAAAATTCATTTTCAATTTCATTACGCAAATCATCACAATCTATTTAATATTGACGGCTTAGATTGACGGTGTAATCGCATATAAAAAAACAATAGGCGTATTGAGAATTTACTCCTTTGTTGGCGGTTTAATCGCATATATATAAAAAAAAAAATAGTCGGATTGAGAACCTATATACTCCTTTTTGGAGTCGATTAAAAAATAGATATTTATTTCTTAAATAATCCGCCAATTAACTTAGTAGTAGCAAGTTATTAATTACTTATTCTGTAGTAGTAGTCAGGGAATAGTGTCAATGGAACGTTGAGTAAGCTATTTCAAAGTGTGGTTTTGAATCAGAGCGCTAGACTTGCTCTGCACAAGTCTGTGCTTAATTATACATTACTTCGTAGAAGCGATAGGTAAAAATAGATCTGAAAAAACATAAATCAGAAAAAAAAATGCGGCCGAAATGAAAGCGTTACTGAAAATCTGTGATGTTAGGCTCGGCGATCTTATTAGCTACAGCAAGATCAGAAAGAAAGTGATATTGAAAGAAAGCGTTGGTGATAACGTGTATGAGAAAGGAATTTTCTCCGTGTTGGTCGGTCGGTCGTCGGTGTCGGTGGTCGTATTGGAAGGCAAATAAACAGGCGGATTCACGCTGCCCAGAGACACCAAAAGTGGTATTGGTGCGTTGCCAACCTTAGGCCAGGATGTTAGGCCTCTAGCAAAAGTAAGTTTTCCGGCTACTAATCTACCGAACCTCTGAACCGGAACACGTCAACGTCAAGGGCTTACATTTGAACGGCAGGAAAAGATAAGGCGGAGGCTTCGCAACTTTTAAACGGATTAAATAATATTTCGATAGAGATTCTGAAAGCTAACGTGATCGAGATGACGTTTAAGTGACTTTTCGTAGTTAGTGACGGGAACAAAAATTTTCCCCGCAGTAGAAGGTATCCCAAATGTTGACTCAGGCTATAAACTAGATACTAGTTTACAAAATTTGGTAAAAAACCGTTCAGTAGTGTTTGCTTGAAAAGTAAACAGACCAACCGACAAAAAATTTATAGCTTTCAAATCAATATGAGTCCGCTGAGTAGAAAAGACCATGGCGAGCACTGGTTAAAATTGAGTTAGTACTAACTAGACATGGTGGTAGAGTGGTGTGTACCAACATGCCCGGGTAGTGATCTTACCTATTCCTACTGCCATAATGATTTTTTAATATTCTGGTTTGGAGGGTAGTGTATAGCTTAGTATTGCACAAAATGCCTTCCATCCTGTCCTCAGGAATGCGACGCACCTGTAATATTTATGGTGTCCATAGGCCACGGTAGTCTCTTAGCCACCGTCACAGTATAAAGATTTCTACCTACCAGTAGTCCAACTCCTTTGTTCTTGAATTCATGCCGACATTTTATATACCTACTCACGGCAAGTCAGTCAAGGGTCAGGGTTGTCAAATAATAACATTTTAAACATTTCATCTAAAAGTTTTATTTTAAAATGGCAAACAAAAAAAATGTGAAGTTAAAAATGAAACCGATGATGGTCTTGCTAAAGTTTCGTTCACAAGATTTTCATCCATAGTGGACGAAACACCTTTTATTTTATGATTTTTTTCACCGACGATTCGTTCACTATCAAATTATTGAAGTTGTTTAGTACAGTCAGATGCAAAAGTTGTATGCTAATGAATAATTTACTAACAAAAAAAACATAATATATATGTGACAACAGCTACATTGATTTGGCATTACCTACTTACTATTTTTAATCACAGATATAATCAATTTGAATTTGTTTTACCCACTTTAACTTTATACTAATTACTATTATGTTTCACCTTTGTGCACCTAAGTTATATATTAATAAAAGTGAAAAAGTGTGTATTTTTTTGTAAATTTTGGTGCATAATAAAGTGTATTCATTCATTCATTCATGTTATGTGCTAAATTTCATCATACGTGTAAAAAAATAATTAAATCTTGAGTTATTGGTGATTTTGATGTATCAATTTATATATAAAAGTTTAAAACATATACATATACCTTTATTTTGTTAAAGCTTTGTATCTGACTGTATAAAAAAAATATTTTAATGGTGCACGAATCGACAGTGGAAAAATAATAAATTAAAAAGGTGTCGGTTTATCCATTGTGGATGAAAATTTTGTAGACGAAACGTCAGCAAGCTGGATGGCTTATTTACGAATAAAAACGGAACACATCCTGTAAACCATTATAAATTTACAAGACAGCAAGTATTACATTATAATAAAATACACTAGGTATAACATATTTTTTAACAAATAACGAGTGCAAACCCTTCTAGATAGAGAGCGCAAACTGTATGGAGTTTGCGCTCGCCGACCCTGCCGCTCGCTTCCCCGCGTTCCCCCCAGCGTTGCTCTGTGCAAGTAAATGGGTCGGCCGACTGTTATGTAGTATTAAGACTGTGCCACCGTGCTTAGCCATCAGGAAAGCCGTATGTTTGTTTGCTGACCTCTAGCATATAAATAAATGTGTGTTGGATGATACCTATGTTTCCGGGTCTGGGTGTGTATTAAATTAATTCTGGTATTTATTTAAATATTTGTACGTTTATATATCGTTGCCCAATTAGAAAAAAAGAGTAATTACTGTGGAAATAAGACAGATCTGCCAGGGTTGTGACACTTGGCACTCGATACTGTCGAGAGTGCCTACCATGCAAGAGACTTGTCGTGAAGATGTATATGTGTATGTAGTAATTAAAATGTTTATACCATCTAGTCCTTGCACTATTTACTATGTTTATCTTTTTATACGAGTATAATATTTACAAAAATGAATCCCTATAATGCGTGGTCACAATAGCCTGAGCAGTGAGCAGATGGACCAATTATTCTTTTTTGTTATAATGGTAATTGTAAGGAGAAGGTTTCTATTAAGAGAAAAACGGGAAAATTGAATAGAAATTAGAAAAAATACAACATTCCAATTTTTCCATACAAACCGTTAGTAGCTTAGTTGTTAGGATTGAATATTTCAGGTTTTCACGACCTTCATATTTATTTTTGGAAAGATGAATCTAAAATTTATCATCTACAAAATCGACATTTCTGACCGCTTGCCTAATGAAATATTGATGCTTTTCTAGCAAAATGTCATCTATAATAACCTCGCTTCATACTTTCCTATGACGTTACTAACCAATAGCTATTCTAGGAAATTTCATGTTCGAGGTAATGGTATTCTAGGATGGCGGATATTGAGTTTAGTTTGAAAGTTTATTTTAAAATGTCACCCCTATGTCAGACTCTTTGAGCTATATCAAAAGTCCTGTTTTTACCTGGTTCAATAATTTTTTCTATGAAAATTAAAATTTTGTGATGACTGTCTGATGGAAGGACTGACGAATTAATGACCGTGTAAGACTGTCAAGTTTTCCAATTTGTCATTATTTTTTTTTTTACATATATTATAGGAAGGCAAACAAGCAGACGGATTTCCTGATGGTAAGAAATTCACGCCACCTAGAGACACCAAAGATGGTAATGGTGCGTCGCCAACCTGAGGTCAAGATGTTAGGCCTCGAGCAAAAGTAAGTTTACCGGCTACCTTACCCTCCGAACCGGAACACGTCATGACGTTATGGCGGATATTGAGGACATAAACATACCATCAAGGTATGTTTAGTTTTTATCAAATATCCCAAACCTTTTCAACTGGCAAAAAGCAGCAGGTGGTTTTTAAATTTTTTAATGTTCGACCACACTTAAGTTTGTAGTAGTCTTATTTTTAACCGAGTTAAAAAATAAAAAAGGAGGTTCTCAACTTGGTCGGTATATTTTTTTATGTATGTACACCGATTTCTCCGAGTTTTCTGAACCGATTTACGTAATTCTTTTTTTACTTGATGCGGAATAGTTTTGAATTGGTCCCATAAAAAAATATTTAGGTAGGTCCATTGCTTTTTATTTGATGAGCGTTTTTTATCTACTTACACATATCCCGATGTTTATTTTTATCAGTAATAAATAATAAAGATTTAATATTAATTATATACAACCTATTATTTACTTATTAATAGTTTGAAGTCGGTGCTTAGCCTAACTAATAATTATATTGTGGGAAAGTATTAAATTGTTATGATAATTATTTTTATGACGTAGAATATACCGGCCCTGCTGTGGTTCAGTGGTGCGGTGTTGGCGTTGATACCATAAGATCTAGGAATGGATTCCCTGGCAAATCAAACTAATTTTTAAATTAAGTATCTATCTAAAACAATGTTGCTCAGCAATGGACGAAGAGCTCGGTTGGCGATAGGTTTTGCCACCTATCACACTGTGAGATCTTCGAGAGTACCTTCGACTGATCGTAGGTTTTCTGGTTGTATCTCTGCCTATAACTTCGGTTTTGTGGACATGATAATACCTAATGCATAGAGGGTATAACAGAGGTGGAGACACATTAGTCTTGTAGCTATTTATTCAGCGTTTTTAGAGTTATAAATGACATGATTATAATTAACATGATCCTTGAATCTGACTGGATCCTGGATCCCTTTCCTCCTCTCCATCTCGCTCGGTATCTGAATCCGTAATAGTGAGCCCATTAACATACATTCCACCATATCTAGCCAGTTCCTCTTGACTCAGCCTCCGGCGGTCATGGGTTCGATATGCGTAGGTATTTGTTACCCACGTATCCTGCCGTCATAATAATACTCATTTATTAGTATACAAACAGCCAAAATTAATAACCTATCTTCAGATAGAGATAGTAGAGTTTTATTTAAAATATATTTTTATTAATTTTATAAAATAACGGGATTACCTATTAACCGATCTAATGTAGTTATATGTTAATCTTAGATACGTTATTAATATTGGCCTCTTGAATCTTAGATAGGTTATAATTATGATATTGAAATTGAAGGTCTTATGCGTTTTATTGAGTTTAAATTGTATGGCAAACTTTTTATTAACTGGCAACGTAGGTGTGATTGTCCGGATGGAAATTTGTAACTCAATTTTAAAGCAAAAAGAAATAGGAGAAGGCAGAGGCACAACCAGGACAAACGGCTAGCCGAAGACACTAAGTCTCACAATGTGATAGGTGGCAAGCCTATTGCCAATCCGGCACACATGCAATCCCGGGTAAACTTATCTTCATTATAAAATTGAAAATTTCCATTTTATAATTTTTCTTTTGTCCGACCCTGGGCAAAACAAATTAAAACAGCTTCCCTCAAATATCGAGCTGATTAACGATGAAGGCAGAAGGTGGCCACAGGAGTTCCTAAAATTTCTATTATCCAATCGTGTTGGAGCTTATTTGATACGTTTCGAATAGTTCTAAAGTCTACTTCTGGGACTTTCTGATTGATGATGGAGGCGGAAGGTGGCCAAGGAGTTCCTAAAATTCCTATTATCCTATCGTGTTTGACCTTATTTGATACGTTTTGAATAGTTCTCCTCAAGTCTACTTCCAGGACTTTCTAAATGATGATGGAGGCAGAATGTAGTCACAGGAGTTGCTAAAATTCCTATTATTCTATCGTGTATGACCTTATTTGATACTTTTCGAATAGTTCTCTTCAAGTGTTTTGCTGGAACTTTCTGGTTGATGATAGAGGTAAAAGATGGTCATAGGAGTTCTTAAAATACTTATTATCCTATCGTGTTTGACATTATTTGATACATTTCGACTATTTCTCAATTTTGCTGCTAGGACTTTACAAATAAATACATAGTTTGTTAAAAACTTTTTTGGGAATAAGCCTAAAGTTTAATAAATTATTTTAAAGTTACATGTTAAAATAAATTTATTTTAAAGAATAAACGCTTCGAATAAAATTATTTTAAAGTCGGAGATTAGTGAAACGGGAAAATCACTGTAATTGTAAACAAGGAGTACTAATTTTAGTAAACAATGCAATGCTGTATTGAGAATTGACAAACATCGTGACTCGTAAGATACAATTAGTGTGTTTCAGTCGAAATTCACGGATAGCTGGGATTTACCACCTGTTGAATCAAAGTTTAATTGTTATTCAATTCAAGTGTGGGTTGCTTCACATTCGTTAAACGACCTCTGTTAATATTACCCAAATTTGACGTAAAACGAAAGATTTTGTATTTTATAATCGATGTAACATTGAGGTTTTTTGATTTCAAGAGTATTCTGATTCTGATTTTTTCATAACGTCAATATCTCTACATTGGTTATATCTCAACAAACAAACGTAATTTAGGACTGAAAGAATTCACTGTCGCCTGCATGACCGTGTAGTGGACGTCTTACATTTTAAAAAAATGTGTGTGTACTTATGTATACGCGTTAGAAGTTATACTTTATACTTCTTCGGCGTGATAAGATAAAAATCTTTTTAAAAATTTTATCTTTTGCCTTATTTTACATTTGCAGACAAAATGACACTAACCATAGAAATAAAGAAATATTGTGAATACAGTTGTCAGTTCTCACGCAAACATACGTAGATGTCCTTACTTTTACTTTGTTGGTACCTTTTCTTAAAAAACTAAAATGTTATCTATAGCTAACTTCATCATGTTGGTTTTTCGTAACGGTGTGCGCGCGCATCGTAAAAATTTACCCTCATAATTTTTTCCTAACGCGCCAAAAGAAGTATAACTTCAAAAACTTGCAATGATATTGTGGATTTCAACTAGCTTATAGTAAATAGGATATTTGACTTTCTTTTATTTTTGTATATAATTGAATGACCCAATAGTAATAGTAATATCGGGAAAATAATTACTCAGCTATTAAAAACTCTCGTATATGTCGAAACTTACCCAAAAAACGCTCTATGCTAAAACCTACTCTAGTGCGACGTCACGTTCGAGTACTTAGAGCGCATCATACAGGATTTTGTTCGATAGCTGTATTAAAAGTTGCGTTTACGGGGGTGGTTTCATAACAAGAGTTATTTCACATGATTTTTTATTAGTTAATACTATCAAAATGTATTCATCCGACTAACTTTGAATGATCATTAAACAGGTGAAACCTAAATGAAAATGAAAAATATTTGTTTGCGGAATATGAGTGTTATACAGGTGTTACAAAATATTTAGCCATTCCAGCATATTCTACCAACTTTTGGTGTGCAAATATTTTAATCAGCATTTATAAAATTAGTTATTTTATTTATTAGCCTCTGTGGTCGAGCGGTTGGACTTGACTTATGAGGACTTGGGTTCGACTCCCGGGTCGGGCAACAAAAATAAAATTTTGTTTTTCCAATTTTCTAATAAAAAAAAGGTTGCTTGGCATTGGATAAAATGTGCCCAGTTGGCGATAGGCTTGCCACCTATCACATTGTGGGACTTAGTGTCTTCATCTATTCGTGGGTGCCTTGGTTGTGCATCTGCCTACTTCTTCGAGGATATGGGTGTGAAGATACTTTATTTTAGTTATTTTATTCCTATTTACCCACTGTTTTTTTTGTGTTCATTGAATGTTTAGTTATAAATGCAAATAACTTTTAGAATGTAAATAAATGTAAACCTATTTACCGTAAACTACCACCGTTTCCAAACCTAGCCAGACAGGAAAAGAAACACCAAATCAAACTTCCCGGCAACCAGGACTATAAACAATCTGCCTTCTCCTACCACCGTTTCCAAAACTAGCCAGGCAGGAGAAGAAACGGCTAAACAAACTACTCGGCAACCAAGATTTCTGCAATTAAATTAATCATATTAGATATACTTTGTTATTTATTCTTGCCTGCAAGAAAATCTTTGACGCTATAATATGTTTTCTCTAAAAGTAAGTATTTAATTTTGGTAGAGCCCTACGTAATGATGGAATTTGACAAGAGTTAAACTTAAGTAATTGGAATTGTTGGTCGATTTAAGTTTGCCTTTTTAGCAAATAGGACTTTTTTCTGTTTTGGTCTGGGTCATCTATGTAGAACAGACCATATGCCTCTGCCTGGCGACTTGTGAGAGGCTGCATAGGTTAAATAGCTTTTTGCCATCAAGGCAACTGTTAGTGTCTTTTAGCAACTAGTCCAGGTGTAGATTTTACCTATTCCTGTGACCATAATGACAGTATCTTGTTCAAGCTCGTAGGGTAGGCGAAAGACTTTCCTATAAAGGCTACAACCCAGGCTACGGAATAGCGACGCACCTATATTGTCAATGGTGTCTGCAAACCACGGTTGTCTCTTACCGTCAGAGCCATTACCTTGTTCGCTAAGTTGCGGTATAAAACTTAATTGTTTCGAGACAGTATAGAAAGAAATAAATAAAATGTGTTTTATAGTTCTTCGAAAAATCGCTAATTTAAAAATTTATATCCTAAAAGACACTTCGATTATGGAATTCGCAAAACGATACTGTCAAACACTGTCACGGTGACAGGAATAAGTGGGGCGCTGGATCTCTACCCCGGCAAGTTCCTATGATTGCTCTACCATAGACTTATTCATAACCTATATGAACGTCCACGAGCTGCGGGACAAAAAAGCAAATGGCCTATTCCACACAGAGGACCCCGGAGCTACACGAGGAAAATGGATTAACCTATTGTACTTTTTTTTTCCTTTTAAGTATATTTTGTAATATCAGTTGTGTACGATAAAGAGTTAATGATTATAAGAAAATACATCCGTATGAAGAATCTCGTATTATCCCATTGTTGGTCCGTTCTCTTTTGCAGAATAGACCATCTGCCTTCCTGCGAAGCGATAAAAGGCGAGCATAGGGTTACCGTCACTAACACGGTGACATCCTACTAGATGGTAGAGTTTCGCAGCAACTAGCCCGAATTGATACCACCTTACCTATTCCTGCCGCCATAACGTCCAATGCTTGCCGTTTACGTGTTCCGGTTCGGAGGGTAAGGTAGCCGGTAAACTTACCATTGCTTGAGGCCTAACATCCCGGCCTAAGGTTGGTAACGCACCATACCACGTGTGGTGTCTCTGGGCGGCTTGAATTTCTTAGTGTTTGTTATGAATTTCTCTTTCATCAGGAAATCCGTCTGCTTGTTTGTCTTCCATTACCATAAAAATATCCTAAAAACAATCCTCGTAACTTCATTCAGATACCAACGCCGGTGGAGGTAGGTGGACGATTGTGAGGCTCTATGCTCCGTAATGCGTCACTGAAATAAAATTATGAGATATGCAATTAAAATGTCCGGAACTCGGGACGTTGAAATTTCCGTATTTTTCAGAATATTAAGTTAAATATCTTCATTGTTTCTTAATACAGCTCGTTGACAAGTCGTGCGTCCGGAAAAGTGTGAAATGCCATGCATTTTGTGTCATCTCTTTTGAATTAGTTATCAAATAGCAAGAAAATGAGAGAGAAACTCACACCATCGTTAACGCTCCGTTAAGGGATTTTCAAACCAGCCTCCATTAGATTTTTTCTCATTTCGCAATAAGTATCTTCACGCCCATATCCCCGAAGGGGTAGGCAGAAGCACAGAATCAGAATAATCTTTATTCACATGAACCATACAAGTGGTATTTGTGCGCGTCGACATTTTTTAAACTACCACCGGATCGGAATCGCGGCCTCACACTGAGAAG
>NJDD01000813.1:312702-346179 GCA_002245505.1 Calephelis nemesis
TTTCGATAGAAAATTGAAAATACGCATCTTAAGTTTTTTTTTGCCCGACTTAGGGATCGAACCCTGAACCTCAAGAAGTCAAGTCCGACGCCAGACCACTAGACCACAGAGGCGATTTCTACTACTACTACTTACTATCGATTTATAAATAAAATTTAATTTTGACACAACGTGAGAAGAAGTCGTCATCGCAAAGGTACACTATTGTGCTTTATAATAATTTATTTTCTAGTTAGTTTTTCTAGTTAGTTTAGTTAGTATTAGTTGCATGTATTGCTTGCGCAGGCCTATGGTGCTGGTTTTAAAACAAAGAAACGAACAGTCAATATTTATCCCTCTAATTGGTCTCTGACCGCTACTAGAATATGGCGCTACCATTGCAAGCGATTTGCAGTCCTTACATATATAGGTAGAGTACTGTGCAGCTTGCTTTAATTGGTGCCACTGCCTTACATATTCCTGGTACCATAGCGCAAGTCTGTCATTTTCTTGTTTCGTACTGAAGGATTTAAATACTGGGTATAGGCTATTTTAGATATTTTCCATCGTCGGCGCTTGGTAAAACTTCATCAGGGCTAAAACTAATGATGTTGCTGTATAAGCGAAACCGGTAGGCTATTTACAAAATAATAAATAATAAGTGATACGTAAAACAGTACACATATTTCTTTATATAAATATATGAATACTGGGTATAGGCGCCTGTTTTTAACGCCGCCTGTCAATAAGATAGCCGGTAGATTTGCACAATAGGCTTTACAGCCTGGTCTCAGGACAGCGACGCATCTATAACATCTACGGTGTCTATAGGCTTTTTTTCTTACTTTCAGTAGAACCGCTATTCGCTGAACTCTTACATAAAATAGAAAAATGTTCCGCTGTACCTGCACGGGCACACTTGCACGGGTAGAGGTTGCAAGTACATCGTTGTATGTAGGGCGGCCGTGATCGATTTTGTTGATGTTAACAAGGTTTTACCTAAAATATATATGTCTATTTTAAATACAGAAAACGAATTGAAATTAGAATATCGTAATAACCTTGATTTGGTTTATTTTATTACGAACCAGAACTTCTCTCGTTGCGGAGAATTATTTTTCTAACTTAGCTGACTGAAATAAATTCTAAATAATTGTAGGGCTTCCCAAATACAATCTCATGTTACGTCTGAGCGAAGTTCAAAGTACTGGTTAATGAGGTCTATTTTCATACTCAATTCTTCTCGGATTGAATTGAATATTATCCATATTACGTTACGTAGAAATTATTAATATTACCGCGCTTTCTCAATGAACCGCTAGTACTATTACGCTACACGATCGCCTCCTTGGTTAAAGAGTTAGCGTAACACTCTCTCACGTACTCTAACAGATAGGTAATCATTTAGAGGCTCAGATTTGATTCCTAACTGGGGCAGACATTTAGATTGCATTTTTGGGTCAGGATCATTATTAAATTCATTCTGTTATCTTTTTTTTTCTGTTATCTAAGTATATTTTAGTATTGTTGACTAAAACCCATAACACATTGCTTATTTCGGGATTAGATTCAATTAGTGTAATATGTCCAGGTTTGTTACTATTTCTTTTTTGTTTTATAGTAGATATAACGATATATCGTATTAACACACATATCTTCGCGCCAAGTCCTTTGTGTGCTAGGCATAGTAGACAATGAACGTTAACAAAAGGGAAAAACATAAAAACTATATTTTAGTATCCTTGACTAAAAATTTGCTTACTTTGAGATTGGATTCAATTAGTGTAATATGTCCAGGTTTCTTACTAATGTTTTAATGTTATGTAGTAGATATGACGATATATCGTATTAAGACATATATCTTCACGCCTAGTCCCTTGTGTGGTAGGCATAGTAAAGTGCGCAAAGAACGTTAACAAAAGGGAAAAACATAAAATCGCAAGAATCGTACTTAAAATACATGTATAGGTTTTGCTATTTGGCGCAGAGCCTGAGTCATGAAGATGGATGTTTATATTCGAAAGCAATTCTTCATTCCGGGATTACGTATCAAGTAAGCGGATATCCTTTGTGCGTTGCGAAGTCATTCGTTGTTCCGTAAGCTTAACAACGATCTCATTAGCTACCTTACTCCTACTAATTGTAGCCTGGCCACACCTTGACGTCGGAGGCGTTTTCTTACCGGTGCGGGATAAGTTTTCGCAACGTTAATAATTATCAAGCGCACGAATCGATGTGAGTCGTCGCGGTGGGGGCTCCAAGACGTAAGGGGATTGTAGGGGCGCGGGGCGAACGGGGACGCGGCGGCACCGCGCAAGTCGCCGGCCGTATCGACCGGCCCGGATGTGCATAGCGATGCCGCTGGAGAGATCAGCCGACCCACCTACACGCGGAACTCGGTCTCGAATACCATGCGGCACATCGGATACAACCCTATGATGGCCGCGATGTCTGCCGCGCTTTGTTTACGCCGCGGCCAATCATGCTCCCTATCCCGTCGTTATGTTGGTCACATGGACCCAGGGCGCGGTGTGCGGATCACTCAAATAAGGTTGCCAATTTTATCAATTGCTGTGGCATGGCATTGTTGTTTTTGTCTTTTTCTTTCTGTCATTGTTTGCCTGTGTTTTGTGAGTTATCACAATTGCGTTGATTTTGGCATTTATTAGCTTAATTTAGAGCTGATTCTGCTGATTTAATGTGTTTTTTATTGTAAGGTCTTTGGAATGTTTTTTTTTGTATTTTTTTGTATGGAACTTCAAGATTTTATTGTTTTGCTATATAAAGCAATTTTAGTAAGTCTAAATGAAATAGATGTTTTATTTTACAATTTTGGTCTTAGAATTATTTTACTGTTTACCAGTTCCTATAGAGAATACTATAATAAATAAAGCGTTGTTGAAGTTTAAATTTGACAAATTAATTAAATATTAAATGTTTTAAAAATTATTCTAACCTATATGGGACATGGGTATCCTTATTTGAAAGCCATCTTGAAAAGCAACTGGTTGTAGTCGGTTACGCAATTTAATGACAAGGAACGCACATTGCATAAGCGCGGATTGGTATGTGGTGTGTTTTAAATCATCTGTTTTTTTTTAATTTTTGGCATGAGCGTTAGCAATTGCCATTTTTAAGTTTAATTAATATTATGCTATAGGTTGGAATATTATGCTATAGGTATCGTGAAATTGGACTTACGGCCGACTTATAATCAGTCATTATGTTAAAAGAAAGAAAAGAAAATTATTTATTTCCGGAATATGTGTGTAAATCAGATAATTGTCGTCTCTAAGTGCGGTTGTTGAACGAGAAAGAGAAAAGATAATTGACGTTTTTGAGTGCGGTTGTTAAATAGTAAAAGTTTTAGTCAGCCATGTTAGTATCTTAGGCTATTATTTAAAAATAGCCATCAATCGTCATAATCAGTCATTATAAGTCTTAAATGAAGCTGGCAGCTCACTTTAATGAATAAAAGTTCCTAAAAAACTAGAATAAAAACATTTAAACTCATCGAGTGAGATTTGCGGAATCTAGAAAGTACAAAATTCTAGAAAATGTCACCAAAACTGACTAATTTTACTGCACATTGCACGAAATTCGATAATAATAGTCTAAGATCCGAAGTTAGGTCGACCTACACCGAACTGATAATAGGATGAAACCGGTTTTATAGCAAATTTAGTGTATCAGAAAATATATTAAAAACGGGGTGCCTGAAAAAATCCTACATTTTTGTTTATTTTTAAAAATGTTTTTTATTAATTAATTGGTGCAATGTTAAGATTTTATCCCGGCTTAAAGTTGGTGTAAGACGAAGTTGCAAAAGTTGGGTTGCCTGTTATTTAGCTGGATTGCCAGGTATGAACAGATAATTGTCGATGTTAATTACTTTCACGGGATCGGATAATAGAACGAAAAACAGTTCAACATTTGTGCAGTTTTGTTGCAATTTATGTTGATACATGTAGGGTGGCCTAAGAAAAAAATGAAAAATGAAAAATATATTTTTCATTTTCAATTTTTTTAAAATAAATAATTAAAAATACTTGGTTAAAGATTTGTTTAGGCTACCCACTTTTAAAATGATAGATAATATACTAACCTCACTAAAATATATTTCATTCATTTATCAGCTCGGTATAAGTAGATGAAGGTTCGGATCTTGTACTATAGTAAAATGATTGCGTCAAACTCCTGGAAGAGCTTGAAATTTGAGGTTGTGGTGGTCTCATTTGTTGGTTGTCCGGTACACCTACGTCCACCCACGGGGCTGCGGCCTCGAACAGATGTGCGGATTTTAATTGGATCACTTTAAATCTCAAATTTCACGTTTGCGGAGTTCATATTTTTTATTCATTTAGGTACTGATAATTGAAAACGTCTAACTGAAAATATACTGATCTTTGTTACTTATTGTCTAGCTTCCGGACAGCTAGTAGTCACTACATAGGATAAAACATAGGGTCTCTGACCCTATATCCCTTTGTGTGCTTAAATCTTTAAAACTACGCATCGGATTTTGATGCGGTTTTTTAATAAAGTGATTGAAAAGGAAAGTTTATACGTTTATAGTAATTTAACGTTTATGGTAATTTACGGTAGACAGGGCTAAATTTATTATAATTTTAAAATTATTTGTAAGTTATAACTCAAATAGTAATAAGAATAAACTATTTGTTCGTATGAATATTAAAACATTGTGTATATAATTAGTCACTTATAAAAATATTAAATTATTTGCATACCACAATGTGGTAGAATATGTTGGAAAGATTAAAAAAAATTGTGACAACTTCAACACGCATATTCCGCAAATAAATATATTTTCTTTCTGTCTGTCTATCTTTATACTCGGCCAATAATTAATCGATTTTGATAGTTATTTCCATGATTTCGATGTGGTCTCATAGTAATTTTATCACGATCCGATTGTTTTTTTTTTAGTTATACATAAATTTTCGTAGAGTCGATGAAAATTTGTCCCATATAAAGTATAACCCAAAGTTACTGGTGGGAAGTTGATAAAATGTGTGTTCGAAAAAAAATTCTCAAATCCCAATGTAGCTATAAAATGACGTTAATCGATATTATGCGATTTCACTGCGCTTAAATGATTATTGTTCATAAAGTTTCAATGTATTTATGGTTATTCTGCGATTTGGGGCTTAAACAGAGCATAGCATTTCCTGAGATATGTGTTGATTCAAAAGATACTATCAAATCTGTTGTGATGTATATTATAGTACGTGATGTACCTTTGTACGCAAGTAGGTACTCTACGGATATCATTTAGTTTATTTGAATTAAAAACAATAAAATCGTTTTGACATATCAGTAATCTAATTTGTGGGCATTAAAGAGTTTAATATTTTACTAACCAGTGCCCGCGACTACGTGTATTTTGTGATTTCGGGACGAAAAATTTTCCCGCAGTAAAAGTTGGCTCGGGCTATAAGCCGTAAAAAACTACACAAAAAATGGTAATACAAAACTATCAGCCTTTCCTCTTTTGATGTGGTTCCCCTATTAGTTCAGTCATTTGTTAAAAAAAGGGGGGCACAGTACCATAATTCATGCATGAAAAAATTATAAAATTATAAAAAATCATTAAATTATAAAAATGAGTTATTTTTAAAAACGTCTATAGAAATGTACTTTGTTGCGCTCGTACGCCAAAAGCTATAAAATCAATTATGAAAAAAAATATTAAAACATAAATTGTAGGAAATTTTCTCTAGTTTAATTTTGTACAAAAATATTTTTGTCGTAAAATGCGTCAGAAAAGAGATATTTCCAAAAAACCGTTTTTAGGCGCCATTTTTTCAATATGGCGGCGCGAGCGGCGGGGGTACGAGGTGGCAAAGTTGAAATTCGAAAAGAGCATACCCAAATCTATAAATAAACCAATTTTCAAAAGTCCCGGAAAACTTTCCAGGTAAAACTACCAAATGACTGGACTATATTTAAAATCACCATCTACCTCCCTGCCTGGCAGCTCGTAAAGGACATGGTTAGCATGGTTTAGCTCACATATTCTTGCCACAGGACAGTACTAACCATTGACATCGCAGCTGGTTTTGTCTCTTCTATAGTCGCCCCTTTAGATTTTGTATCTGAGGTACCTTAAAGGACAAGTTTCGAACAGTCCTGTCGAAAATATAAGTAAGAAATAAGTCGATATTTTCATGGAAAAGGGATGTTACTTCTAATTTGTAAGTCTACCGGGTGCCCTGTCCTCCGAAACCTTCATCTTGCTCTTCTTCATTCTCTACTCTACTCTAACTCTATCACCAATACTCATGTTGATAAAGCTTATTTAACCTATGCTGTTAGGCTGGAAAGCTATGTTCTATTTATTACATACTGCGGATTCGATCTACGTACCTACAAAATAATTGTTGTCTTACGAAGTACGACTTATGTCCGGTTCGTATAATCAACGAACCATGATCCGTTATTATAACCATTGGTAGTTTAACAAAAAGTAACGAATCGTTACTCACAGTAATACAAAATGTTTCGAGTTACAGTCGATAGCGAACGACCGTAGTTAAATTTTTTTACTATTCTAACAACAAACTACCATTCGTAAGCAAAACGACTCGTTCCTTGAATACAGGGGCTTATTTTTAATCGATGAAAACAGTTATATTCGACCCGGACCACGTAAATAAAAAATAATTATCTTATCTTTGATTGCATGATTTTATAACAATGAAAATTTTTGTTTTCTTTCGGATTTCATTCCTAGCGACACGGATGGCAATACGGATAGCTATATGTTAAATCTGGTGAGTCGAAGTAATATTCTACTACCTAAGCCCTTACCTTGAATTGGAATAGATTACGTTCGGTAAGTTACGTGTCGAAATCTATGACACTTTGGTCTAAAAATGTGTTACTCTTAGTTACCAATAGAGGCGCTGTTCACAATTTTCATACTAATAATTTACAGAGACGTTAGCGAGTATTGTAAACTTGACAAGCCGTAACCCCATGGTAAGGGCCCTGGTAAGAGGTCATGAGGTGAGAGGTGTTTACCACAAACATGAAGCACTTACGAGCTCGAAGGTACTTCATTCTGCAATTACGACTAGAACTAACGCGAAGTTGAAATCTAACCGTTAGTTATGTGATTATCCATATTATAAATACGATATTCTGTGTGTCTGTTACACTGTTTTATCGGTGGTTGATTTTGATATGCATGTAGTTAAAGAACCGAGTTCTAACCAGGATACTATTATTTTTCATAAAGAATCTCTAACCGTATTAAATAAGGCGTAAAGTTTTCCAAGGTTCCACCTGGTATTATAACATTTATTACAATGTGATACAGACTTGCCCGGTTCCTATATTCAAAAAACGAGTCGTTTTGATTACGGGTGGTAGTATTTTGTACGCTTAGTAAGATTACTAACAACGGTTGCTCGTTTCCGACTATTGATTCTAAACATTTTTTGAAAATATTGGTAACGCTCCGTTACTTTTGAACAAATTACGAATGGTTTAGCTGACGGATTACGATTCGTTAATTATAGGAATCGGGTATTAAGCTCGGTTACTATAATCAACGAACCGTAATCCGTTAGTATGAGCATATTGATGGTATGCCTAAAACTGACAAAGCGTTGCTCATAGTTATTTAAAATGTTTTGAGTTAACAGTAGATAACGAACGATCGTAGTTAGATATTTTACTATTCGTACAAAAATTACCATTCGTAAGCAAAAGGGCTCGTTTCTTGAATATAAGAACCGGGCATACGTCGCGTTTAAAGGCTAGTTGCCTATAATTTTATGTCGTCTTAAGCTCAGTTCCTCTAATCAACGAACCGTAATCGGTTAGTACGATCATTGAAAGTATGCCTAAAACTGACAAAGCGTTGTTCATAGTTACACAAATTAATGTTTTGAGTTAACAGTCGATAACGAACGATCGTAGTTAGATAATTTACTATTCGTATAAACACTACCATTCGTAACCAAAACGGCTCGTTTCTTGAATATAGGAACCTGGAAGTCGCTGTTTCGAGTTAACAGTAGATAACGAAAGGCCGTAGCTAGATTTTTTACTATTCGTACTAAAAGCTACCATTCGTAACCAAAACGGTTCGTTTCTTGAATAACCGGGAAGTCGCGGGTAACGGCCAGTTGTCTATGTTCTATGTCCACTTAGAATATTACGTGTTGTTCTGTATTGTTTGACAAGTGTGGCGCCAGTACGAATGGTTTCCGAAAATGTTTGTTCATACTAATGAACATGTGCTTTTGTGGTCAAATATTGGTATTACTTAGTGGAGACCACAACCGGCTACCGTTTAAAATGTACCGCTTTGGTAACTAGCTAATGGAAAGCTAGCTAATAGAACATAATATATTTAAACTTATTTATTTTATGATTTATAATTTACAAATATATATTTATCAGATCAATCGGATATTATCCGAGGGTGGTGTCAAGAGTCTCCGAAACCGGCGTGTTTGTAAGAAAAGGGTAATGAATGTGAAGGAAGCAAGACAGGTTTGTCAGGATCGTGAGGTCTGGCACTCGATACTCTCTGCCTACCCCGTAAGGGACTTGGCGTGAAGATATGTATGTATGTATGTATGTATTTTATGATAGCCGGAGATATAGCAGACACATTTTCTGATGGTAACCACGCCGTCAGAAATACCAAAGGTGGTAATGGTGCGTTACCAACCTGAGGCCGGGATGTTGGGCCTCGAGCATACCTCGAGTAAGCATACCTAGCCGGTCCTTACGCTCCAAACCGGAACACGTTATGACGTTATTGCGGCAGGGACAGGGAAGGCGGTGGTACCAATCCGGGTGAGTCGCTGCGTAACCACTACCTAGTCAGATGTCATGGTGTTAGTGACGGTAATAGGCTTACCTTTTACGAGCTGCCTGGCAGGAAGGCAGGTGGTCTATTCTGCAAAGGAGCCCGTACAACACGGGCACAAATTATGATTAACGGATTTAGAATAAACTTTAGAGTAATACAATGTATACAGTAGAATAAGACATTATATGTCCATAAAATTATCCATTTGTTTAAGAAATATTGATGTACATGCTGTAAATACGAGGAATAAAAACAACCTTGCTGTGCATAAGTTTCGTCTCTACAAAATCAATAATTCTTTTATGGGTCAATGTATACGTTTTTACAGTAAACTTCCCGAGCATGTTAAGGACATAGTGGTTATTCAGTATCTTTTTCGTGATGATCACTGGGTAAAGTGTATGTCAAATAACTGTCAAATGACGTGTTTTGTATTTGCTATCTCTATTGGATTTCTGTTGGTCACAGGAGATAGCAAATATAAAACACTTCATTCGACAGCTATTTAATTTATCTACACTTTGCCCAGTGATCATCATTAAAAAGATACAGAATAGAATCGCTGCCCATTCAATAAATTTAAAAATTGTATTACATTTAAGTTATGTAATTTTATTTAAGTATGGTAAGGATTATTATAAGATTTCAGAATATTTAGAAAACAGAAATGCTTGGTATTAATTGCTCCTTATGCCAATCTCTACAAACAATATATTGTGGAAAATGTTTTTGTGAATTTGATTTAAAAAAACAGACAAACCAGCGGAATTTTTTTCGCCGGATGCTCTCAGTGAGTGGCCGCGTTCCGATCCGGTGGTAGTTTTTAAAATTAAATAGACGCGTCAGAAGAATCTTTGTATAGATCCAATTGAATAAAATATAATTGAATTTGAATAGACTAGTATTTGTTAAAATGTAATATTTGTCGTGCAGGCTGTGAGTGGAAACTAATATATAACAAAATTCTAACAACCGTTTACACAAGCGATCATGGCGCTGAATTTTTATGTTTTACCTTTTTTCGTATTCGATAGTAGGGCGTGCTGAAAGTTTAATCGTCGCGGAAGCTGTAGTTTTTGAATTTGATTGCATTTCTGGGGGCTAACATGTCGCTCTTTTTGGAAAAAATGGTGATAAAACTTTTGACACTTTATTCATTGAAGTTGGTCATTTAAGTGAAAATGAAAGTGCTAAATATTTTAGAGCGATTTATATGACTAAAAGTTCTCTTTACAAGAATGCTTTTTTCGTCTTAAGATCCTTTTGGGAGAAAAGTTCTTCATGTGAGGACCTTGTATTGCTGTTAAACACCGAAATTGAATATGATGTGTTTTCCTTAATGACGATTTTTGTGAAGATAATGACGAGGAAAACTGATTTACTGTAAAAAAAATAACGTAAACGAGATTGTGATTTTCGTACATTATTTTTTTGTAAATATAGATTTAGAAAAGTCTAATCAAAAATAATATGTATATATATTAGTATACATATGAAAGAAGTTAATCTTTCTAATGGCATCATTTTTCGAGGAGCGCAACAGAAAATAATTTTTACTTAAACAAACGTTGAAGATATATCGGCTGGCGAAACAAAAAACGCGAAGAACGCGGTATGAAATTCGGCGATAACATACAGTGTTTTTGTGGTACTTTTGTCACCACCCTCGGATAAAATATGGTAATATAAATGATGGGAATAAAGCAGCAAATTTTCGTCTGAAGTCTGAGTCTAAGATCAGAAGTTTAAATTTGGATTAACACAACCTTTTTACACAACCTTTTGATTACCCGATATGCTTAAAAAATAACTGAAGATCAACAAAAAAAACATTGCTCTACCACAACAATGCTGCGAACAAGGAAAATAAAAGTCTGACATTTGAAAATGTAGAGTTCGACAACGTTCTTAGTTCGAAACATTTCAGCAGACTTTTTTGAAGTCTGATGGTCGAAAACGTGAAGAGACCTACCAAATTGAGATAAGTTTATTCTGTAAAATCAGAAGCCTTAATTCGGAACCATCCACAACCTTTTGATTACCCGGTATGCTTAAAAAATAGGTGAAGATCAACAAAAAATACTCCTCTACTACAACAATGCTGCGAACAAGGAAAATAAAAGTCTTTTACATTTGAAAATGTAGAGTTCGACAATTCGCTCATAGTTCGAGAGGTTTCATCGGACTTTTTATTTTTCCCGAATAAAACCTGATGACTTTTTTAATGAATAAGGTTGTGAAAGCTTTTAATTACATGAACCGTCCGATGGGTGGTCTTTTCCAATATGTTTTCAAAAGTGTATATATATGTTTGTACATGTTTTAATTATGATTTGATTAATTTAATGAATGAATGTTTAAAGTTAATGGTGAATATTTTGAAAAATAATAAAATGTGTTTTACATTTTAACTGTTTTATTAAAAACTAGCTGACCCGGTGTACTTCGTACCTCCTTAGTTTAACAAGCCGCCAGGAGCGTACCCGCCGGGTACAGTTGTGGGTATTCGATCAGGACCAATCAGGAATCTATTGAAATACACACACTAAATTTCAACAAAATCAGTCCAGCCAGTTAGGTGACAATTACACGTACGGGTGGATTGTATTTATTATTAGCCGCCACGGCGAACTACATTTTACGCGGTGCCAAACGTTGACATGAATAACATTTAATATGGGAAAAATTAAAATGTTTTGTTTCTCAATTACCTTATAGTTTTCCCTTTTTCCTTACTTTTGATCCTTCACTAAACTACCATGAATATTTAATAACCTAACTGAACTGAATCCATCCAGGTGTTTTCAAATTTTAGCGAAACAAACGTACAGCTTTTTTATATATTGATTTATTATTTAGTGCACTTTTACCGCTGCAAATTTGCGCAAATAAATGTGTCATAGGAATAGTTATTCCTAGTTGTGGTATACCATGGTGGTCTATAATGTACCATCTCTTTTATTTTTGTTTCAATTGAAAAAGATAGCATGGGTAACAGACAAAGCTATTGCCGTATTAGGATCTCTTAAGTTGTAAGATGTCAACGACAAACCAGCAAGCACACTCGAAAATTTTATTTACAAAAAGTATTGTTGATTAAATTTAATGGTGTACTTGTGGGTTTCTCTGATAGTGCTCAACTAAAAAAACCACAACACCAATAAGTGCTCCAGTGCTACCCTAACCACATCACGACGGCTTCTAACCCTTCCATTATCTCATAGCATTAGGCGGCCCATTTCACCGGTACAAACCACTTATTAAAAAGTTGCCACAAACCGCTGCAAATTCGCGCAAATAAATGTATCATAGGAATAGTTATTGCGCAAATTTTCGAGTGTTCTTGCTGGTTTGTCGTTGACATCTTCCAACTTAAGAGCGCCTAATACGGCACTGGCATTGTCTGTTAGCCATGCTATCTTTTTCAATTGAAACAAAAATAAAAGAGATGGTACATATTAGACCACCATGGTACATTTTCAACGAAAGTAATAAAAAGAGACAAAACACTTTTAGTGAAGTCAGATTGTACACGACATTTCTATAGGCGTTTCATCCATGTTCGGAAAACGTTGATTGAAAACATGACAATTTGACACATCCGGACTAATCTGACATGTCTAAAATGTTCTATCTCTTTTGTTTCGTTTGAAAAAGATAGCATAAATCTAAAACGAGTTTAGTTTGTGTACGGCAAACCAAGGCAACACCAATGTAGGTTACAGTCTGGTAGACTAGCACATTAGGCCTAACATTCCTGCCACTGGTGAAGACAGGGTATACGCCATGGTTGTCTCTTACCGTCAGGAGGGACATGTGGTTGTTGTCTCTCTTATTACAGAAAAGAAGTCATCAAGCTAGACTACATACAATCACCAAGTCTAATGTCCACAGAAGATAGCATTAACCGTGCGAATAGGTTCCTATCATTGCATAGTAAGAATTCACGACAGCGCTCACGCATTATGGAAATTCCAGAAGCATTACTCATTCAAAGCCGTAGTTCGCAACTTAAGTTATGCACCGTGTAATCGTTGGTGTTGTAAGCTTTTTACTAGTTGTTCCCCGTGGTTTCACTCGCGTTAAGGTAGCGTGATGAAAATTGGACTTGATACTCCAAAAAATATATAAAAATACTTATATACATATATTTACGCCAAGTCCCTTACAGGGTAGGCAGCGAGTATCGAGTCCCAAACCTCACGATCCTGACAAACTTGTCTGGCTTAATTCACATTCAATACCCTTTTCATACAAACCCGCCGGTTTCGGAGACTCTTGACACCACCCTCGGATAATATCCCAGCGATCTGATCGTGGAATGTCAACTTTGGTCTCCCGGGTACCTACATCTAACCACATTCGCATTGTATATCTGCTTTGTCAATCTTCCGTCTGTCATTCTTACCATATGACCGAACCAGCGGAGTATGCCTTTTCGCATTTTAACACCAACACTTTCTTTTGATCCCACCGTTTCTCAGTTCTCATTGTTACGAATGCGGTCAGCGAGCGTTACACCACAAATTTCCCGTAGTGCTCTCATTTCGACCGCATCCTACTTTAATGCTTTTTCTGACATACCCAACTCTCGCTTCGTATGGAAGCTTCGCACAACGTTGGGATAAGCGCGTCTAGATTTTTGATTATATATTACATATATACAAAAATAGTTGTTCAAATACAAGTGGCTCTATCGAATAACCCGAACGTGCGGTGAAAATTTCCAAACGGATATAAGTTTGCTTTTTGTTTGAAAAATATGAGAACGAGTACGCCTTTGTAGGCATTTTTGTGAAAGAAGAGCATCCAGGTTTCCGAATCTGCATTTCTGATTAGGTAACGTAATAAACCGTATGTGTGTGGTCAGCCTTAGTTTTTTCAATCAGTCAAATTCGACGGCATAATGGTTTTTCCAAGCCTTTGTTTGATTTGCTATTATATGTTTGTGTTTTTGAAATCTTGCAAGTTGAATTTTATTCACTTCACGGCTACCGATTGAAGTGAACTTTTATGGTACAAAATCATTATAATATAAATTGTATTATTATTCCTTGTGGTGGTCCGGGCTCCTTTGCAGAATAGACTATCTGCCTTTCTGGCAGGCAGCTCGTAAAAGGTGAGCATAGGCTTAACGTCACCAATACCGTGACATCCTACTAGGTGGTAGAGTTTGACATACCCGCCCGGATTGGTACCACCGCCTTACCTATTCCTGCCGCCATAATGTCTGTGCTTGCCGTTGACGTGATCCAGTTAAGAAGGTAAGGTAGCCGGTAAACTTACTTTTGCGTGAGGCCTAACATTCCGGCCTCAGGTTGGCAACGGACCATTGCCACCTTTGGTGTCTCTAGGCGGCATGAATTTCTTACCATACTTCTGCTTGTTTGCCTTCCAATATTATAAAAAAGGGGCGGTACGGTTACTCTTAAATCTCGATTTCATGCAAATATAAATTGAAATCGGATATGTCATTTTGGATACTTTTGACAGTACTAGTGGATTATTTTTAAGTGTCAAGGCCCTTGCAAACTTGCTTCTTTACATTCATGACTCTTTTAACGCAAAGATGTCGATTTCGGAGACTCTTAACATCAGCATCAGGAGCCTCTTTGTGTCTGCCAATAGCATAAGAAACTGCAACTGACCTATAATACCTATACATGATAATCGACATAAGCAGTACAGCTGGAGTACGGTGATTATCAACATGAATATAATGTATAGTCTACAGTCCAAATTAAAACCCACCGCCTTACCTATTCCTATCGCCAAGGCGTACTCGTTCGACATTGCCGCGTTTCGAATAAAAGTTTAATATAATCAATATGCATATAAAGCTTTTAAGTTATAGCTTTGTGGGGGTTCCACACAAAGAGAGTGGTGTTATAAGTTTGACGTGTCTGTGTGTGTCTGTCTGTGGCTTTATAACCTTTGAACGGATGGATCGATTTGATGCGGATTTTTGTTTGAAAGCTGATGTGATCGAGATACTTTTTAGCTAATGTAGGTTTTGTCGGGAGTTTTTGAATGTTTTTATATTTGGGAAAGAATATCAGTATTTTATGTTATAACTAGCTGTTGCCCGTGTCTTCGTTCACGCGGTGAAGTGACTTATCGTAGTAAGTGATGAAAACAAAAGATCTTTCCCCAGTTTAAGGTATGCCTAAATGTTGACTTGAAATATAAGCTACTACTACATTAAATTTATAATTTTTATTTATTTCATGTCTGGTGGTCTGTGGTCCTGCGTCGGACTTGTCTGTTTAAGGTCAGGGGTTTGATCCCTGGATCGGGGAAAAAAATGGAAATGAGTATTTTTAATTTTCGATTAAAAACAACGTTGCCCGGAATTGGATATGTGCCCGGTTGGCGGTAGGATTTCCACCTATCACAATGTTGGACATAGTGTATCTATAGCAGCTCATGGTAAAGGCTCTGTATATTATACTAAATAAACTGTTGATAATGGCTCTGACAGACATTGTCCTGTCTTAGTTATGGGTATTAAGTTTAGATAAACTAACAATATTTAACCCTTGACCCTCACTGCAAAAGAGGGATGTTATGAGTTAGACGTGTCTGTGTATGGCTGTCTGTAGCATTATAACTTTTGAACGGATTGACCGATTTCGATGCTGTTTTTTTTAAAGGTGTCGCAATCGTGGTGATTCCTGGTGTAACTTGTTACGTCACTCGTTTATAAAAAGTACGTAAACATTCAGTTTTTTATCGTTTTTCAGATTTTATTTGAAGTATGTCAAGCTGAAAGTTATTAAACAGTATACTTAAGTCGCAGTAAAATCATCGACTTAAAACATTTACATGCACAATAATTGAGTAGGTATTTTCCTCGATTTGTTTGCTCCAGACTTTCTTGATTCCTTGATCAAATGATATGTCAGATATGCCAGCTTTGTGACAATGGAAGTACACTCTTTTAAACAAAAAAATCTCTTGCAAATTGGTTTATTAATGACGCAGAAATCATTTAAAATTTAAAAAAAATATATAACATTCGAACATATTTTTTCGAAGTTAAAAGTAGGTACCTAACGTAGAAAATGCAATACCTACTTTTTTAACATATTTCTTTATTTTATTTAACACCAAATTATGTCAAACTAGCTGTTCCGGCGAACTTCGTTCCGCCCGTTATTTTGTATGGGAAAAATTAAAATGTTGTTTTTCCCAGTTTTCACACAATCGAACATAATAAAAATTACCCTATGTCCTTCTTCCGGTTCTAAGCTACCACTCCAACAATTTTCATTTTTATCGGTTTAGCCGTTCTTGAATTATAAAAAGTGTAACTTACACCACTTTTATATGTATAGATATATTTTATAAAAAATCGCTGCCTTTAGGACAACAAAGGTGTAACTGGTGTCCCGCTTTCGTATGACCAAGATATTAGGCCATGTGCTCAACATTACTGGCTACTCTACCCTCCAGTCCGGAACACTACAATAGTGAACACTGACACAAAAACCGACCACGATGTAATTGCGTAGCTGTGTATGGATGTGGATTGAATGTGTGGAAGTTCAAAGCGGAACAACATATGGGTGTGTTCTGTTCCGGTCGGGACTATTTCCGAATCAGTTCTGGGGTCGATGACTCTCAAATACAAACGTGGTCTCAAATTAAGTGGGTTCATCGATTCGCATTTTCAGACATGTGTCTGGACTTCCTGTTATCAGTTTGTGGATAATCAGTGTATGGAAAGTATGGGTTGAGTCTAACGATTTCTTTCCTATATGGCAGAAAAAGAAGGTTTGATTGGTCTAATTCACTAAACTGCAAAAAATTTCGATTTCATTAATTCACCTTGGTGAGAATTGAGGTTTTTTCCTCGAGTTGATCAGGACCCTATCATCAGATCAGGCGTGGTAGCACGGGATCACTTTAAAAGTACGCACTTTTAAACAAAAAAAAACGGTTCGGAAATGACAGAGAAATCGAATAACATGCATAAAAAATATTAGTCAAATATATAACCTGGTTTTTTAAACTCGGTTAAAATATGTATATAACATGGCGGGACAGCGACGGGGGCATACAGTTTTAGCTATTCATGTAACATCATGGACATCCCTTTGTAGTGCATGTGCTTCAGTATCGCCTCTGGTCTAGCGGTCTGACTTCGGACTTGGTTTTTTGAGGTCCCGTGTTCGATCCCCGAGTCGGGCAAACAAAAAATTAGAATATGTGTATTTTTTCATTATCTGATAAAAATAAAGTTGCCCGAGATTGGATATGTACTCGATTGGAGATAGGCTTGCCATCAATCATATTGTTGGACTTTCTTCGCCTAGATGTGGGTGTTCCGGTTGTGCCTCTGCCTACCTTTTCGCGGATAAGGGCGTGAATATACTGCTATGTACCCCAATATGAAAATCGCACCTTTATAATGTGTATTTACTGACAAAAGAAACAAAACATTATTAATAGACTAACTCAGCACACTGACATAATGAAATTAAAAAAAAACGGAACTTAAAACTGATTAATGCCTGGGTCCTATTATAAACGAAACGTAATCCGTAAGTTTAGCCATTTGTAGTTTGCTTAAAAGTAACGGGCCGTTACTCATTATTCATTTCCAAAACTTATATTCTTCTATATATTATATTCTTCATTATTCCTCAGATCCCAGCCTTAAGAATTAATTGCACCTGTAATATCTATAGTCTCCGGGGAGAGTGTTCGAACATTTAAAAATTCAGTTGCTTGCTTCTAATACGTAAAATTTATTTTCTCGTGTTATGTCGAGAGAGGAAGTAAATTTTACACAATTTAAAATATGGCACAATTATTTTATAACCTAAGAATATGTTCCGAAATGGCACTGCATGATGAGGAAATGTAAAAAAGTAGGCAGAGGCACAACCAGGGCACCCACGATTAGCCGAATACACTAAGTCCCACAGTGTGATAGGTGGCTAGCCTATCGCCAATCGGGCACATATCCAACCCCGAAAAACTTTTTTTTTAACAAAAAATTGGAAAACCCAAATTTTCCTTTTGTTGCCCGACCCGGGATTTGAACCCGGGACCTCATGCAGTCAAGTCCGACACCTGAACCGCTAGACCATAGAGGAGAAAAATTGTGTCAAACCAATGACATAAAAAATCTATACGTAAAGCTCTGTATTTGTACAAAGAAGTCCCGCTGTGTCGTGAATATCAAAGAAATTTCTGAAAACTTGTTTTATATAAATTGTGATAATCCATAATTAAATTCAATACCTACGAGAACATAATATATGAGTAAATATGCAAGACTGCAAAAACTGCAATAAAATTCAAAACTCTGAAGGAGACCCAAATTTGGAATGAAGTAGCTCGTAAGTTGTGGCTAGTGAAGCTAATATTTGAAAATATCGTTGTTTATGTCGATACTAATTGTGCTATAATAATCTAACCTAATGTAATAAATACTAATATTCTGTTGCTCCTTCAAAGCTAAACCACTCAACCGATTTTAATGAAATTTGATAATCATATGGCTCGAGATCCAGATTCAAACAAAGGCTATTTTTTATTTACAAAAATCAACTCCTAAATGACTGTAATAGAATATCAAAGTTTGTATGAAAATCGTAACTCGTAATGAAGTCACGGGCAAAGAGCTAGTATATAATATATTAAGAGATTTTTAAAAGTATAGCTTTGCTTACGTTTACTGAAATCTAATAGAAAGTGGCTGATTTTGACCACTATTGCTTAAATGGTTAACGTGCAGATTTGACGGTGCTTATTAAGATTTGAGTCGAATCCGCGAAAGGGATAAACTTATGAGCGATGAACAGTTCACTTAATGTGATGTTTTACTAAATTTGTTTATTATGTATATACACGTATATGTTACGTACGTAATGTATTTATTCGTTAATACTGTTTAACGTACATGTATTTATTACAAAAGCAAATATCCAAACCAAATTTGCATGCTTTCGATAGAGTCCGATTCATATTTGGTCGAGTGGCTAGGGTAATCGCCTAACTGCATCGACGCATCGCGAGGCTCGGGTTCGATTCCCGACGGGGGCAGGCATTTGTGTGATGAACATTTAGATTTCTGCATTTCCGGGTCTGGGTGTTTATTAAATGTATTCTGGTATCTATTTAGGTATTTCTATGTAATAGTATCGTTGTGGTCATATACCCATAACACAAGCATATAATGTGTTTACTTTGGGGTTAAATTCAATTTGTGTGACTAGTCCAGGGATATTTATTTATTTATATTGTTTTTTTAATCGAAAACTTTAATTAAAAGCAATTGGATTTATATTCTCTGTAACTCAAAATTTGAAATTCTATCTTTAAAATACTAACCAACCGAGGGAAAAACATACAGTTAAAAAAAAATACCGGTCACTATTATTAGGGATATACATATAGCAGCATAACGCTAAATATGTTTATATAAAGATTTTGGAACTTCCTTGTTGTCGACATACCTAATTGTTAAGCCCTGACCACTTTTATACGATATTTCTCCGCTTGTCTCTTAAACATGTTCCTGTGGAAGTGTTGTCACTGTAAGTGACGTTCATAATTAAGTTAGTGATTAATGTAAACTTTTCTTCACTACTAATTAGCATAATTTATTTAATTAGGTAAACTTAAACAATTTACATTTCTAGTTCATACAATGTCTTTCTTTTACTAATTGGATTTTTTTGTTTTCTTACAGACAAAGGTAAGTTCACCTTTTCTTTTAATATTATGTGTACTTGTTTTAAGCTATAAATTATAAATAATTAAAAATTGTACACAAGATCTAATATAAACACTATTGTTAATCTGCTGAAATATTGTTGTGTCATTATCACACAGGTTGAAACTCATAACTAGTAGTTACTTATTGGCATTACAAGTATATTTTCTCAAATTTATTATTTGAAATTCAAAATACAAAAATAGCCCTTTATTATATTTAAACACAATGAAATAAGCAATGCTGTCTACTACATTACATATTTTAATTTACAATGTCGTCATTATTTTGATTTATGTTATCGATATTTACGCATCGATAACATTGACGCTCGTTGCATCCCTAGTCGTGTCTTCGGCATATAAAAAGCAGGTCCCTTCCAAGAATATGCAAGAAATGGGTTCCGAGAAGAGAATGAGGCCTTTCATCCTTAACACGTTAACGACCATCTCGTGATTTTAATGCTGTTGTCCGTTTTCAATTTCAATTTTTACAATTTATGTTACTAAGGGTTTACTAAACAGATTTTTTTTAATGACTAATGTGTTGCCAACCTCGCGGTTTTACAATTTCACCAGGTTGAGTTTACTTATTAAAAATTGTCAAGAGTTTTGTCTGTGTTCTTCTCTCTCTTGGAAAGTTCTCTCTTGGTTTTAAAAAAGAGGGTAACTCTAGGAACCATATGTTACTAAAACATTGCTACCTATTTTATGGTTGGCTATGCCCACGTGTGGCAGTTAACAGGCTACGCTCTAGCGCGGAACAGAAGAGAGGCAAGCATTGACTTTACGACGACAGTAGTATGTAAGGTGATAATACCTGTAAGGAGCTGCTGTATTCTACCACCTAGCTGTGACAGACAGCACAAGTGAAAAAGTGACCTGTGGCCCGATTATTACCAGTTGGTGGTGGGGTCGTCACACCCCGACGCCGACAAAGACTGGGTAATTAAGTTCTTAATGAAAACACGTTGATATTCGTTTGCTTGTTTGCCTTTTTACATTATGAAAAAAAAAACCGGTTTCCGTGAACGTATTCTATGAACAGCTTAAGATATGTAATCAGATATCCCGAAGAGAGGTGTTTAATTTAAAAAATCCAAATTAGCTAGCTATTTGTATGGAAACCGGTATCGTACCTACTACTTGTTGATTCCTTAATTCCTTATACGCAACGGACCGTGTAAAATAGCAATGAAAGTCTGTGTTTGTCTAATGTTTAAAGATGTTTTAATTCTATGTTTGAATTTCTTGGAAAAATTAAAATTTCTTACAAAAATGTTAATTCGGGAGATTAGTTCTTTGAAATGTTTGTAAGGTCTCAGATTGAGGATGAAATTGATAACGTTCTCTGTACATCGATTTTGGTATATTGATATTTAATATCGTCTCTGTAATATAGAATCGCCTCGGTCCAAGTGTTAGACTTCACTTCATGAGGTCCCGGGTTCGAATCCCGGGTCGGGCAACTTAAAGAATATGAAGTATTTCCAATTTTTTTATAAAAATAATTCGCTTAGGATTGGATATGTGACCAATTGGAGATAGGCTAGCCACCTATCACATTATGGGACTTAGTGTCTTCGTCTAGTCGTGGGTGCCGTGGTTGTCCCTCTGCCTACGCCTTGGGGGATATGGGCTTGAAGAAACTTTTTTATATTTAATACAAGAACTTTTACGGCAAATTTCAATCCATCTAATTGTGACAAAAAATACTAATATTAACAATTTTCAATAACCTACAAACAAACGCTGTATGTAACGTAGCTTCGAACCATTTCGATCATGTCAGCTTTCTAACGAATTATTGCATAGAAATCAGTCCATCCGTTTAAAAGTGATGCTAAAGATAGGCGCACACATACGCACACTTACTCACAGACACACTCAGATCAAACTCATAACATCCCTCTTTGTCCGTGAGGAGATAAAAAATGTTACCACCGACTCATGTTTTCCTGTCGTGATGACTTTAGTGTTTACTGATATCGTGCTTCTTTCTAGAAAACAGAACAAACTTTTAAACGTCTGTAGACATATTACGGCGTTTTGTCTTGTCGGCGTTTTTGATCACATTTTAAGGCGCTGTTATTTCTAAGCCTCGCCTTGATGCCTTACGGCCAATTGCAATAATCTATTTGCAGTGTTACATATCTCCAAAGTCAAAGACAGAGACACAACCAGGACTTTATTACAAAATGTCAACAAATTAAATAAAAAAAAATACCAATAATTGTGTTCACGATATTTAATAACTATTCCTGAAATAACAAAGTTATTATTTTCTCTCCAAAAAGACATAAAATGTTGCCATTTATTCATCATGGGTATGGAAGTTCTAATGAGAATGAGGTATGGAAGTTCTCATTAGAACTTCCATACCCATGATGAATGAAGGATCTCAGCACCAGCGTTTAACATTGTTTCTTTCGTGTTTAAATATGAAACCGGTGATAGATGGATCTTCTAATAATTCCAGAAGTTTTATATAAATACTAGCTGACTCAGCAAACTTTGTATCGCTTGACATTAATGCTACGACAGTAGCGCAGTCTGTCGGATCCGATGTGAAACGTTCCAAAATCAACAACGACTTATTATTAAAAAATTAATTAAAAAAACATTTTCCAGGAGACCAAATTGTGAATCTAAACCATTCTCGAATTCCCTTGAACACGCACAAAAACTTTCATCAACATCGGTCCAGCCGTCTAGAAGGAGTTCAGTGACATACACACTCACAGAAGAGTTATATGTATAAAGATGTTATCATAGAACTGTGCTCGGTACTTTTTATGTATGGTAAAAAAGTATCTTTTCATATGTAGGCAGAGACTCATCCAGGGCACCCTCGACTAGCTGAAGACACAAAGTCCCATAATGTGATATGTGGCAAGTCTATTATAGGTATATATCCAATCCAATACAGTGTAACCAACAGAAAATGATAACAAGATAAAGTACTTGTGGGATTTTCCCCGTGTTGGTCCGTGTTCGTTTAGTAGAATAGATCATCTGGCTACCTACCAGGCAGCACTTAAGAGGCTAGCACTGGGTGAAATATAGATCATATATCACCGCTGGTGATAAAGTGCTGTGCAGTAATTTGCCCGGGGTTTATTAAATAATTACACAAATTGAATCTAACCCCATAGTAAGCAAATTATGTGCTTGTGTTATGGGTGTTAGTCAACGATACTAAAACATAGAAATACTTAAATAGATACCAGAATGAATTTAATGAACACCCAGACTTGGAAATGTAGACATCTAAATGTTCATCACACAAATGCCTGCCCCCGTCGGGAATCGCGGTTTATCGGTATATTTATGCGTGTACGCTAGCCACTCGACCAACGAGGCGGTCTAACCTATTTCTGTAGTCGTAATAAATGTGGTCTGGAGGCACAGTTGTTGGACTTGACTGTATGGACTTGACTTGATTCGAATCCCGGGTCGGGAAACAAAAAGAAAATTGGGTTTTTCTAATTTCCTAATTAAAAAAAAAGTTGCTCGGGATTGGATATGTGCCCGATTAACGATAGGCTTGCCGACTATTACATTGTGGGACTTTGTGTATTCGGCTAGTCGTGGCTGCCCTGGTTGTGCCTCTGCCTACTTCTTCGGAGACATGTGCGTGAAGATACTTTAATATTAGTCTGGAGGGTATGGTAGGCTTCCATGCCGTCTGTAACATCTATGATGTCTATAAACCACCGTTGTCTCTTCATCTGGGGAGCCGAGTGCTTGTTCGCTGACCTTTAACATAAACAAAAATCTTTTTCGGTGCTCATACTTCAGATACTGACAGAGGAATGAGGTTTCACAAAATTCGGATTAGCTCCGATTTTGACTACTAAAAAGATATGTTGGTGGCACTATACTGTTAGAGATAGTCATACCAGAGTTTGATAGCTTAGATATCTTATTTACTAGTTGCTGTCCTGGTGATCTTCGTCCCTCTAATTCATATTGTATGGGACTCCTTAGAATGTTGTTTTATCTAGTATCCTCGCAGTTTTTCCGTTTTTTTTTGTATTTAAAACTTTTTTCGTTTTTTTTAAAGTAATCCAAAATCTAAATTGATACCTGCAACGACTCGTCCGGACATACAGGCACCACCGCCTTACCTATTCCTTCCGCGAAATGACAATGCTCGCTATTGTCGTGTTTCGGTTGGAGGGTAGGGTAGCCGGTTTACTTACGCAGGAGGCTGACCATCCTAGCCTCAGGTTGACAACGCACCATTAGGTACCACATTTGGTGTCTATATGCGACGGCATTTCTTACCATCAGGAAATCCGTCTGCTTGTTGTCGCCCTATAACATAAAAAAGTCGTTTCTACGTTATGGGAGTTTTTATATTTCTACTGAGAGCCCGTCTCAGCTTTACATAGGTGGACAAACTTCTATGCTATTATACACTAGCGGCCCTCCCGGGCTTCGCACATGTATAAAATATACATAATGTAAACCTTCCTCTTCAATCACTTTATTAAAAACTAGCTGTCCCGGCGAACTTTGTTCCACCCGTTCAGTTAGTATGGGAAGAATAAGGTTTGGTTTTTTCCCATTTTCCCTGCAATTTTCCCGGTATTTTTCTTCATAAAAACCTTCGTCTGTTAATAACTGACATAACAAAGAAAGAATTATAAAAATCGGTTCAGTCGCTCAGAAGTTATGCGCTTACCAACACATTTAGTAATTTATTTTTATATTATAGATAACCGCATTAAAATCAGTTGCGTAGTTTTAAAGATTTAAGCATACAAGGGACATCGGGACAGAGAACGCGACTTTGTTTTAGACTATGTAGTGATATGAGCCTTCCTTTTAAATCACTGTCTATTAAAAAAAAACATCATAATCTCCTTAGTAGTTTTATAAAAAAATAAGACACAATAAAACTAAATTTTTACAATAAATAATTCTTACAAACAATGAATACGCATTTTATAATGGATACAAAGCCCAATGTTGGGGTTTTTAAAATTTTTATTGATTTGTCTGTTTGTATGACAATTTTCACGCCATTACTATTCATTGGATTTTTACTAAATTTTGTATAGTAGTAGCTAATAGCACGGGTAAATATTAACTGAGGGAAAATCTTTAGTTCCCATAACTAATTATGAAAATTCACTTCAGCAAGTCGCGGGCTAGTATAGAATGAAGAAACAATATCAGTTACCTGGTTACTGATCGATATAATAAACTCTATCTCTTATCGTATACGTTATTGAAATTAGCCCTTGATTAATATTTCAATAATATTGTGTTTTTACGCGAAAGTACATCCTTAAAGCATACACAATAAAGGAGTGGTTTCAAAGCAAAGCGGTATTAAAATACTGAAGAATTCCCAGGTTAGTGTTATTCGGTACTAGCGGCCCGCCCTGGCTTCGCACGGTTATGAAATATACATATTAACCTTCTTCTTTAATCACTTTATCTATTAAAAACCGCATTAAAATCAGTTGCGTAGTTTTAAAGATTTAAGCGTGCAAAGGGACATAGGGACAGAGGAAGCGACTTTGTTTTATACTATGTAGTGATGTGGTAGGATGTGTTTCTATAGTGACCAGATACGGCGTCGTTCGACTGCGATGTGCCTGTATACCGTCTTCGGTTGTTTCGTAGTCGGGAGGCGCGCTCGGCAGGCGGCTCGGACGCGTTTCTTTTTTGTCCCCTGCGGATTCCATTGCCCCATGTTCAACCTGTAAGTCCGGCAGTTTGCCGAGCGTTGACCGCACGCCTTGCCTCCGCTAGGGCTGACACAAGGTATATTTAATCAAAATAATATGTGAAGCAAAAACTTTGGACCCCTTTTACGAAAATTGCGCAAACGGAGGAGTATGAAATTTGACACACTTATAATTTGTATAGGACAAGTACAGAATTCTAATGTTTTTTAATAATAACGCTTGTAAAGTGCATTAAAAAATTAAATAAAACATTACACATACTACCATACATTTGACACGTGACACAAACAATATTGATAGTTAAAAAAAATCACAGATGGCGCAAAAACTATATTTTATAACGTTTGGAAACCATGTAGTTAGTCTTGATAAATGAAGATGGCTTTCTTATCAAAACTTATATATTGAATTACTTATAATAAAGAAATATTGTGGATGAATTTCGACTAATGGGCAACCACTAGAACTTACTCAATAAATGCAATTTTCATGAAACACTGGCGGCAGCACTGAGGCAATTAATATTTAGTCTTTCATTAAACCGAAATTTTGTATGGAAAATGTCAACCGGATGACTGAATAAAAGGTGATTGACGCAGTCAATTGCGATCGTTACTGACTTACAATATTATTATTAGTAATTTATTTCACATAAATTTAAAAAGATTTCAGCCTACCTGTTTTGCTTATTACAGCATCCTTAGGACTGCCTCGTCATTTATTAACGCCTACCTGTTTTGCTTATTATAGTATTCTTAGGACTGCCTCGTCATTTATTAACGCCTACCTGTTTTACTTATTACAGCATCCTTAGGACTGCCTCGTCATTTATTAACATATCATTATTTTAGGATGCCAAATGTATTGATTTAAAATGTATTTAACCAAGTGGGTGGTAGTAATACCCGTGGTAAGTGGGTAGTCGTATAATGTTGTGCCAAATTTTCCATAATTGGTATTTTGAATAAAAAAATATTTTCTTTTTGATATTATTGATGTTATCAAATTATTCATTATCATACGGAAGGTAGCAACGTTTGGAAACAATAATTTTAGAATAGCTGGTTTTTTGATATCCTGTCTTTCTTGCTCTTTCGGTTAGGGTCTGGGCTTTGTTTATATTTAATACTTATCAATCGAATTAACGTCTGGCATATTTATTTTAGATTATTTAATGTTTAAAGAATATAATAAAAAAATTACAGACGCTCGAAAATACTTCGAAGTTCTTATTAAAAAAATAAAAATCGCGTCTGGCACATAATTAACAACAATAAAAATGTCTGGCAATAAAAAAATTATGTCGGGTAGATGTATCTAAAAGCAAAAAAATAAAAATAATGCTTCAAAAATTATTTTAAAGTAAAGGATTATTACCTGTGCAGGTAAGATGCGTATTAATGAACGCAACCACTATCGCCAGCTTGGACTCTAACCGACAGAGCAAGAAAGACAACATGTCAAAAAACCGGCTGTTCTAAAATTCTATAATGTCGGCGTCAAAGGAAACTCAGTTGTGAAACTCAGAGCGATTTTGAGTTTTGATTGTGAATTTTTGATCGATATATCGTTATTAATAAGAATTTATTACAGAAATCGTCTTTTCTATTTAAACCGTAGTACTTAATTAATATCGTAAACCATCAACAGCTTAGTGATATGAAACAAACTAAAATTGATTTTCGATTATTATAAAAATATGCAAGATTATTTGTTCTCTTATCATACAGAAATGGCAATGGCGTCTTTTCTTTTGCATTGCCATAAAAAACTTGTAAAACGCAATTTGAAAGAAAGATATAAATTATATTATTCCCATTAACCATACAACATAAAACCCAATTATGAGGCATGTCGTTTTATGATGATTTTTATGAGATACATTACAGGGGTTAGTGTGAAAATTTTGAAACAGCCATTTTGCTTTAAGTAAAAAATTTAATGTGGATGGTTTGATGTCGCACTATCGATGCCTCGAGCTCACCCTCGTTTTTATATACATACATATCTTCAAGCTAAATTTCTTGAGAGTTAAGCTTAGAATATTGTGAACCATGTGACACAATTCGCACAGACCTTCCTGCAATAGAAATACGCCGACTAAGGAGATTTGGCATCACCTTCGAATAATACACGCACTTATAGTTTGAAATAAACAGCGTGCACTTTTTTATTAATTATGCTATTTCCTGAAAAAATATGACATGTAAATGAAATAAATACTCCTTTAAAATTTTATATTTCTTAATTAAGTTCAATGTTAAACTACAATAATTTTTAACTTTTATAATGAATTGAATGTACTTGGTTTAAAATCAATCTTACATAATCTTTATGTACATACATATATCTTCACGCCTAGTCCTTTAGGGGAGAGATAAAAAAATGTTGCGACATGTCAAAATGTTTCCAAAATCTATATGGGGTGTGTATTATTTTAGGAAAAGTAGTACGGCATCATAAAGCCTTAAGGATTCCATCCTTAAGGCTTTATGATGCCTTTACGATGCACTCCTTTTATGTGGCATGTGGCAACCCTAGCCCCAACGCATGTAGCCGTTGGATAACCTGTAGTGGACGCTTTCAACAACAGCTCCCGTAACTTAGTTATGTTGAACCTTTTAAACTTTCCACATTGTCAATATCAAATCGTGGCTCGTCGATGTTTATTTAAGGTTTTATGTATACTGGCCTGTTTCTGCGACTTTGTCTGCGTTTCTTTTCGGAATGCTAGAAAAAGAAATAGCTAAGTTTTTTTTTATGCCGGGTAAATTTCATTTCCCCGTGTTAGTCCGGGCTCCTTTGCAGAATAGACCATCTGCCTTCCTGCTAGGCAGCTAGTAAAAGGCGAGCATAGGATTGCCGTCACTAACACCGTGACATCTGACTAGGTGGTAGAGTAGTGGTAGAGTTTCGCAGCGACTCGCCCGGATTGGTACCGCCGCCTTACCTATTCCTGCCGCCATAGCATCATGACTTGTTCCGGTTTGGAGGGTAAGGTAGAAGATAAACTTACTTTTGCTCGATGCCTAACATCCCGGCCTCAGGTTGGCAAACCACCTTTAGTGTCTCTAGGCGGCTTGAATTTCTTGCCATCAGGAAATCCGTCTGCTTGTTTGCCTTCCAATATCATAAAAAAATCTACAAACGGAATGTGGAGGATCGATACACGTTCTTTGTCGTTTTCAATAGTCAATCCACGATATTAAATTTTTACAAAAATGGTGTATTTCTTTTTCGGATGGTGGTTGCTAAGTAATTACGATAACGTATATATACGATAAATTGGTATTTTTATCATTGGTTTTTATCAAATATACTAAAACACCGAATAATGAATTCTATAAAGTAACGTGTACCGAACCTGCACTTTCGGTTTATCGTATTTTTCGATTTCATTCATTATGTTGTGTATATTTTTATTCATAACCATATACACAGATCTAGATTAAATCCACGATCAAATCTCTTGGGTATTATTCAAAGGTGGTGTCAAGAATCTCCGAAGCCTGTGTGTTTGTATGAAAGGTTGTATGAATTGTCTTTGTTTGGTTTGTATGAATGTGGAGGAAGCCTGGCAGGATAGTGAGATTTGGCGTGAAGATATGTATGTATGTGCAAGATATTTTTTTAACTAGACAAGATGTTGCCCGCTGCTACTCCTGTGTAATTGTTATAGTCTATGTTCCATTTAGATGTTGAAATAAAGTGTATTTTTAGCTTCCTAACTATCTCTTCACAAAAGTTACACTATAATTTTCTTTTTTAATGGCAAAAGCTAGCTGCCTAAGTTGTAGTACAGCACTAGTTTATAGTACGACATCGTAGAGCTAATTACCATTAGCTACCGTCTTTAATACCAGAACTATCAGAATAGCTATTAATTAAGCTGATAGACGATTTTAAAATATACCAATTATGTTTAATTAGCTTCCATTATGTAAAATATAAGTTATATATTAACCATGAAGTTTATAACCTTAAAAGAAGTTAAACCTTAAAAAGAGTTGTGTCATAAGATTGACACTTCTCTGTGGGTGTGTGTTTGTTTTTTGCACCATAAAATCTAAACGAATGGCCTGATTTCGATGCGGATTTTTTGTTTGACAACTGACGTCATCCAGATGGTTTTAACTGCGTTTTGGAGGTTACTGATTTTTATTTATGGATTTAAATCCGTTTAGCATTTTTTAATAAAAGTTATTAATCCTCTCAAACTTTCGCAAGGATGTATTGATTTTTCCCCAGCATTAGATCTACAAAAAAGTCCCTCATCTGCGAACGTTTGAGAAGAACGGTGAATCACAGTTCACATGCCAGCTGAGGCACGGTGAGCAATTCATAAAAGTTTACCGTTTACTTGCAGTTTTTACCATTCTAACGCGACTACAATTAAATGTATGACCGTGGGTATGTGCTGTAGTGAAAGTTTCGCACTAATCTTGTAGTGGAATTTATAGTATGACTCGCCGATGCCCGCGACTTCGTGCACACGTTGAGACGACTTTTCGTGGTTGGTGGTGGGAATTCGTATTAACATATATACATATCTTCAAGTTAAGTTCCCTACGGGGTACACATCCTGAAGAGATTGGCAGGGGCACAACCAGGGCACCCGCGACCAGTTGAATAAACAAAGTCCCACAATGTGATAGGTGGCAAACCCATGGCCAACCGGACACATCCCATCCCGGACAACGTTGTTTTTTATTAGACCCTGGGATCGAACCCAGGACTTCAAGAAGTCAAGCCCTTAAAGTTCCTTAAAGAGGTGTGTTTGATGAAAATATCTCACTTGCTCTAGCGAATAAAACTTTCAATTAGCAGAAGTTTTAATACATTCCATGACATAGTGTATTTAGTTTTGACATAATTTCTTGGCATAGTAACGTACTTGTTTTTATTTTTATGATTTTGGAAGGCAAACAAGAAAACAGATTTCCTGATGTTCTGACGATAATTTCACTGGTATGTAGCTGAAGTAATAAGGAGTACCTTAGGCTACTAATGTTTTAGATGAATTCAGAAAAAGAGTAAATAAACAGATTTTTTTTAATACTACGCAGGCGAAGTCGCGGGCGCAGCAAGTCATTGTCTTAAAAAAAGAACATGTACAGATTTACTTTGATTGTTTTATATATGTATAGTTAGTACAAACTGCGCTGTAACTTTAACTGATTATTATTTACTTGAAAGGAAAATAAACAGAAATAATTAGTAGCCTTGACATTCAATATATCTCTTGTTGTTTGTTTCCTTCAATCCTTTGGGAAAACAATCCTTGAACTTGAGTGCTCAAGATTGCTTTCTGGATCTTTATTGCTAAGCTTGGCTTCTCAATGATAAAAGTAAAGTTTGAATTTTTAAACAACCTGCTGAGCCGACAGACGTTGTCCTGTCTATTCTATGATTTTTTTAAATAAGAACCTTCTCACGATAATAAATACACAAAAAAAATGAAAATTTGTTGCATCCGTTTACGCGTGATGCTATGACCAGGGAGATATTTGACTGCCTCGTTGGTCGAGTGGCTAGCGTATACGCCTACCTACATCGACTTACCGCGAGGCTTGGGTTCGATTCCCGGTGGGGGCAGACATTTGTCAGGCGACAGCAACGCCACCTACCGCGTCTCATTGGGTTTTGGAACCATCTGTGAACCCATTGTAATATACAAAAAAATTAAAAAAAAATCGATCCAGCCGTTTAGGAGAACTTGTATGACAAACACACGTACAGAATAATTACAAATAGGTATTAAGACTAGAACATTTCGGGTTACAGGATGATGATGATTTCGACGTTTATTGTGTATGTTTGTGGTCACCAATGGGGCAAGTGTTGGTCTGGGCTTCTTTGCAGAATAGACCATCAGTATTCCTGCCGGGCAGCTCGTAAAAGGCTTAACGTCACTAACAGCGGTATATCCTACTAGGTGGTAGAGTTTCGCAGCAACTTGCCCGGATTGGTACCTCCGACTTACCTATTCCTGCCGCCATAACGTCAGTGCTTGCCGTTGACTTGTTCCGGTTCGGAGGGTGAGGTAGCCGGTAAACTTACTTTTGCTCGAGGTCTAACATCTCGGCCTCAGGTTGGCAACGCACCATTACCACCTCGTGTCTCTAGGCGGCGTGTATTTCTTGCCATCAGGAAATCCGTCTGGTTGTTTTCCTTCCAATATTATAAAAAATATATTTAGCTCTAAAGAGAAATCCGGCTAGATCGAAGCGTAAAAAACAACCTAGGTCATTCTACAAAATTCTTCCTATCTTTACACAAAAATTATATCTTACTAACCGTTGCGACATGAAAAAACAAATAAAATATGCTTTTGTATTCATAATATTAGTATGAATAGTGATACGCCATAAATGTTTTAATCAGTACATTTCAAGTGAATAATGAAAAACAGTAGTGTTCATACCCTGAGGGCGTATGATATTGCAAATGCTTTCCAATCTGACATGCCCTCAGGGCTTAAGCGTGGCAATTCAGAATCAATTACTCAGCTTTAAAATAGAATTATCTCCCGCAATTCACCTGACTTTAAATCTAGCTAATTGTTTAATATCGGCTGGTGTTCGCGTTGACTCCATGAGGTCTTAGGTTTGATTCCCGGATTAGTTAACGAATAATGTGTTTCAATTTGTTAATGTAAACGACTTGACCTGGGATTACATAAATGCTAGTTGGGGATAGGATTGCCTCCTAACACATTGTAGGACTAAAGTACCTTCGGTTGATCGTGGGTGCTTGTTGTAACTCTGCCTTCCTCTTCGGGAATACGGGCGTGATGATACCTTTAGTACTTCAGCTGCGAAAAGGTAATTGATAAACATAGGTATGTAGTTAACAATAAACATAAATAAAGTTGGTATCTATATTCTCACTGAAAAGTTTTTACAGTACAAGGGTAAGGTTTTGCCCCTATCCCATTATTACTCACGATTGCTATATTATTAGATACGTATTGCTTGTTAATCGTTTTTTTTTCTTCTTCTGCCGCCAAAACTTCATAGTTTCCGCTGTGGTGTCCCGACTTATGCGCGTGGAATGCTCTTGAGAATAAACAGGGACATGAGAAATAGCAGAGTGTTGCTTGTGTGTTGTCTCTAATGTTCATGAATTGTAACCTCTTTGGTTAGTTTTTAAATAGGTACCTATTTGATGCAGCTGAAGAATAATTTTCGATTGTAATGTCATGTTAATATAATTAAAATTTTAGTTGAGAACTGATTTGGACTTTGTCTGAAATATGGTTGAGTTTAATTTATGTTGACTTATATTGTATCCATTTAAGCTTTACTATTAATCTCGAAATAAGTACTAGTTCAAAATCTTAATTATAATGGCATTCGTTAAAGAAATCATTGAAAACTTTATGATATTGTGGCGGCAGGAAAAGGATAAACGTGGATTAAAGCGGGAAAGAGACAGCGCATGTGGACGCGGCGGTTGCGCGCGCGCCGTTCATTGATGCGCAGGCGCCGGGGGGAGCGGGGCGGGGGCGAGGAATGCGGCCGCGGCGTGCAATGACCGCGCCAGGGTCGCTTCCTTTACGAGAAACGCGGGCCGTCGTACTACAGCCGATTCCCCTCCGCTCCCCGGCCCTCGCCCCCTAGATCCGTACTACATGGCCCTCACTGCGTCGCGCGCTTTTCGACCCGTAGTCCGTTAGAAAAATTAAGTGTGCCGCATTCCGCGACCGTTTTGACGTCTCTATCGCACGCGGAGATCGACGTTTTTCCTTTTCATTCTTAGATGGCAGCTCGCAAAATGTAGTGTCCTCTCATCTGAAAACAAAACTAGGCGCGAAATGCTCGCTCGAGTGGGTTCCTTGTCTGTGGTTGCGTGCTCGAAAAAAATATTACTTTTTGTAAACAAGATTGTAAAAATGTACTTAACGGTTGGCATGGTTGATTTAATTTTCTGAAAGTAGAAAGTTAAATAGTGCTATAAAAGGATAGGTACTTACAGAAATATGCGTAAGGTGGTATAATTGAGTATGTTTACGAAGCGCTATTCACGATTATTGGTAGGTAGGGTTGTTGTGTCAGATCGCGTCCACTTAGTGGAGTTTGCAGGTTTGAGGTAAAATATAAAAAATTTCTAGATCTAGTATTGAATTAACGAATATTGTAACCCAGCCGTGGTATAGTCTATTTTAGGATTAAGCTAAGTTTTAGCCAAAATGTCTAGTGATTATTTTTTAAT
>NJDD01000813.1:347024-358359 GCA_002245505.1 Calephelis nemesis
TAGTTCGACCACGTTTGAATTCATTAAACCAGTTGTAAACTGTGGCACGAGATGGGGCTTCTTCGTGAAAAGCCAATCGAAGTCTATCATAACTTTCTTGTTGACTTAGCTGACATCGAAAGTCATAAAAAATCATTGCACGAAAATTTTCTTGGCTTAAATTCATTCTGACGTGCACAGACAATTTTCAATTTACCGCTAAATCGTAAAACAAATGAGAAATGAATGAAATGTATACTCAATATTATTGGTAAAGAGTTCTATTTTCAAAATTTAAACTTATTTTTTTAATATAATGCTTTTAAGTTGCCAGTTCTAAAAACTTTCAGTTTGGCCCTCGTATCAGTCCAGACAAATCGTCACTGAACTCAGCTGTCATACTAGCTTGTCTCGATGTCTGGTAGGTACCAGACGATCTGTATTCTTCATTCCAGGAAAGAATTATTACATCGGAAGCGGTAGTCTATAATATCTTTAAATTTGTTTGATCTCACTCATTAGTTAGCTATTCGATTCGTCTTGAATACACATTTCCTTTTTGAGTTAAGCAAGGTTTACACGTGTTAAAGATTTTTGCGATATAAAAGAGGTGAATTGTGGAACGGAAGGAATTGGGTTAGGCAAAAATAATTTGTTAAAGGTGATTTAAGTTAATCTAATGGGTCCATGCATACACGACTTTTCAGGTAGGTATCAGATTCTTTCCGTTGGGATGCGTAAAATGCCATCAATGTACCTTTGCAAGTATATTCAAATTACTACTCATTGTAGATTGACTAAGATACGAGTGGACTAAGATAAAATCTTTCTTTACATTCTAGCAAATATCACAATTTCGGTAATTCTTGTCTCTTTTTACTGAGTACCAGCGGCTCGCCCCGGCTTCGCACGGGTATAAAATATACATATATAAACCTTCCTCTTCAACCGTCTTTATCTTTTGAAAAAACCGTATTTAAATCCGTTACGTAGTTTAAAAGATTTAAGCAACGATTAATGTAAGTAGTATTTTTGAAAAGAACTTAATAATGAGTACCTAAATAGTTCCGAAATCAATTTTAATAAGTGCATTAATTCAGTAAATTTACTCGATTTGGCCGCGTTGTAGAGAGCCCTGCTTCATGGATGTGCACCTCCTACCCTGCGGTTTCGCCATGCGAGTCGTGCGACACATATCGGCCGGCGGCCATCATTCATTTTAATCCAATTACAATTTTAAATTCGTAATATCTTTTAAATGAATTGTCCAATTGGAATAAAAACAATCTTGCTCAATAAATAGTTTATTTAGTATCTGACGATAATATGATCAATAAACATAGGCTAATAATTTCAATTACTTTCATTCTATGGAAAAGTGATTATAATAGCTAAAATATAAATGTTAGGTTTATACTAACGCGGACTATTTTGTAGGCATTATTGAGTTCTACAACTTTTCTATAAAAGTCAACCATACATCTCTAATCATTCGGTAACGTAAGGCAGTTTTTTGGTTGACTTACTCCACAATTTTTACTACCACGAAAAATCCTATATATTTTTCGGGATAAAATATAGCCTATACGGTTTCGGAAGAATCCCTCTAAGAAATAGTAAAAGAAATTTTGAAATCGGTCCAGCAGTTTTTGAGCCTATTCAATACAAAAATACAAAGGTTTCCTCTTTATAATATTAGTATAGATATACTCAAAGTGACAGTAAGCCCATGCTCGCCCTTTTTTGCCTGGCAGGAATGCAGATTGTCTATACCTATTGCAAAGGAGCCCGGCCCAACACTTGCCCCATTAGTGACCACAACATCATACCTGCATAAACACAATAAACGTCTAATCATCATCATCATCATCATCTCGTAACTAAAGTACATACAAATTAAAAACCTTCGCCTTGTTGTAGTTGATTAAAAGTTACTAGGAGAATTGATGTAATAAAAAATCTTATTACCCTCCGTTTTGCGTTCTTAATCCTATATACATTACGTAGCAATAATTGGTTTTAACCTATTCTACATACAGTAAGTTTGACGTGTTTGTGTGTATGTTTGTCTGTGGTTTACACTTTTGGAACCAACGGACTGACGAATTGAGATGATTCTTAGCTGAATTGCATATAGGTTTTTTTAATTGCGTATTACCTGTACAGACGTTTCGAATACCACTTGTCTGATCTTGACAGAATTTATTTATCACCATATCGGAATTATGACCTACTATCCAAAAAATAGTCATCCAAATCTGTTAGTTTTTGTCAGGCTAATCGCTTGGCAAATATACAAATAAAAACATATAGTCGTATCAATAACCAACTTCTTTTTGGATATATTTAAAAGTTATATATGCAGGCTATGTTCGAAACTAAATGAATTACGGAAAGTAGAAGTAAAGGTATAAAGAATTCAGATAGTTATTACATGTAATGAGTTGATACGTAATTATAGTAATATCAACAATTTGAAACAGGATATGACGCACTTAGCGATAATTAGTTTGTGATCTAATGAACACAGCGAAGTTACTACTAATTCTTAATTGGATATGAAAAAGGTAGAGTATGTAGTTTTTGCATTAAATATTCATACTATAATTCTACTATAATACTAATCATTATTAAGTCTAATATTTGAAAAAAAAAAACGATGTTGCTGCTATTATGACGAGCTAAATGAATTTAAGTAGTTTGTAATGCTTGTTTTACACGTACCACAACTACACGACATGTGATCTAATTAATACAGCGAAATTACTACTAAATCTTAATTGGATATGAAAAGGGTAGGTTATGTAGTTATTGCATTTCAGATTCTTACTATAATTCTACTATAATACTAATAAGTATTACGTCTAATATTTGAAAAAAAAAACGATATTGCTGCTATTATAACAAGCTAAATGAATTTAAGTTGTTTGTAATGCTTGTAATGACCACATCTTCAAAAGGTGGTCCTGTAGTGGTTACGTGTAAACAGCATCGCTGCATTTTTAAACAGTTGCGTTGCAAAATCCGTTGAAATTGCAAGAATTGCGAGGTTAACATTAGTCATTAAATTAAAAAAAGTTGCTACCGAAAAAATTTGTTTGCATTGTTGCGAGCGGTCATGACGACGCAAAGACGCTTAGACAGAGGTTTTGACTGAACAAACTCATTGCGTTATGGAAGAGATATGGTAGGTATCACAACGTAATCGATAATGACGACAAAATGTGACCCGTGTATATCCGACTTTTAGAGTGTCCGTGGTACGTGTGTAACAAGCCTAATAATTATGCCTTTTTATTCATGACTAACGTAGCAGTAATTTGTCTGTGATTTAATAATTTGTTACTATTATTGTTGATGTGTAATTCAATAGACGGATTTGTTGCTCATAGTAGGGCAGCTAAACTGATATAGAATTCAGGTAGCTGTTACATACAATATGCATCAATATCGACGAATTTGCTTCATGAATATGACCCACTTATCGCTAACTTCTTTGAAAATGTCAGTATGATAGCTACTATCTAGCTTTTACCTAGGATTTATTTATTTAACAAGAACCTCACATGATTAGAATGATGGGAACAAATTGACGTAAGGGGTGGGCATGAATATTATGAAGGTATGATAGCGATGGCTGATGAATATTCCACTAGAGCTGAAGTCCCTAAGATTATTTAGTTTCATGGAGACTATAGTAAGAAGAATCTCTTCTTTCTTCAAAAATGAGATGTTATCGATTCGACTAAATAAAATATGAATTGTTATAATATGTTTACCGAAGGCCGTATTTTTTATTTTTTTATGCGTGTTACATAGATTTAATGACAGTTCCTTTTTTAAGTAATATGTGAAGAAGTCTTTTTTAAGTAATATTATAAAGGTGGGCTATGAATATAAAGATGGGTTGTCACTTAATGAAGGTGGGTGATGAGGGTTGATTGATTGATTCAAAAAAATTTCGATTAAATATTAAAATACATAAAAATCGGAATGGGACAATTATCTGTGTGGATTGGTTGTTAAGATACATTAACATATTTACATATACGCACATATACAAAGCTCAAATTAATATAAACATCTTAGATAAAACCCGATCAATTTGTCCACGAAGCTTGTCAACCCTGGTCTTCCCGGGTACCTACATCCATCCACATTCGCATTGTATATAATATATCCAATATATAATATACAATAAACTTAACTTATCCACTAGTTTTGTCAATTTATTTTAATATATATTAGGGTTATGAAAAGCTAAAAGATTCCTAATCTACCGTTACAATTTGTCATCTTTATTATATGAATAAAATCTCATCATCTTTATCTTTATTGTATAAATATGATATTCTCTGCCTGCAAGGGACTTGGCGTGAAGATATGAACGTATATTTGTGTATGTGTATATGTACACATGCACTATGTACCTAGAATAAAAACATAAATTATGTAACAAAGATTAAATTATAAATTATTTTATAGGATCTCTGACTACCCTATGTAATATTAAAGGTGAATGCGACATTGGTGATTTGCGAGTGGTGTTGTGTTTGCATATACACATGCTTATTACGATAAGAGATAAGAGAACAAACGGTTGTAACTATTCATATTTTAACATGGTACCGAGTATATTTTTAGCATCTATTTATATTCAAGCGCTTTAAAATATCGATTCGAATGTATTTTCTTTTCTTTTATATGTTTACTAGCTGATGTCCGGCGTTGCTTGCGTGGTTAATGGTCCCACAGGAATTGTTTCTGGTAAAAACTATCCATTGTGCTAATCCAAGTTCCCCTCTATGTGTGTGCCAAATTTCACGGAAATTGGTTCAGCAGTTTTTCCGTAAAGATGTAACAAACATACAAACTTTCGCTTTTATAATATTATTAGGGATTAGGAATACCATAAATATTCGTGGAAGTTCAAGTATATTCATTAGTGATCGACTGAAAATTTCGGTTTCAGCCGAAATTTTCGACCATGAAATGGCCGAAACTTCGCTCGCGCTCATATTCGTATTTCCTTTATTCGTAAATTATTGTGCACCATTTGGCAAATTTTGCCGCTAATTAATATTTGCCTAGGTATCTCTCCGTACTTTCATGAATGTCTTTTAATTTCATTTAACACTACTAGTAATCAATGTAACTGGGTGTCGGTATGACTTTAAAATATGGGTAAACGTACTCTACATTTCAGTGTCAATAAAAAATTGTAATATCAGCCATTTTCGAACTCGAAGTTTCGGCCAAATTTTGGTCTAAAATTTCGACTGAAACCGAATCCGAAACTTTCAGTTGGTAACTAGTGAATATAATTGAACTTCCACGAATATTTATGGCATTCGACATCATCAGGTTTGGGGGGTACCTGGCACGTTACTAAGTTTTTTTTATGATATTGGAAGACAAACAAGCAGACGGATTTTCTTATGGTGAGAAATTCCCGCCGCCTAGAGATAGCAAAGGTGGTAATGGTGCGTTGCCAACCTGAGGCCGGGATGTTAGGCCTTGAGCAAAAGTAATTTTACCGGCTACCTTACGCTCCGAACTGGATCACGTCATGACGTTATGGCGGCAGGAATAGGTAAGGCGGTGGTACCTATCCGGGTTAGTTGCTGCGAAACTCTACCCCCTATTCAGATGTCACGGTATTAGTGACGGTAAGCCTTTGCTCGCCTCTTACGAGCTGCCTGGCAGGAAAGCAGATGGTCTATTCTGCAAAGAAGGCCCAGACCAATACGGGGTTTTATTGAAAAATGAGTAAATTGTCAAATATCGAGTGTTTTAACCTTTTGGGGCCACTTGCACCTTTCTCTGTTAAGTATTTAATACTGAGTTAACTGGGGTTTAATCATCTCATATTCGATAGTCTAACTCAATATTAAACGTAACCCGGAAATGTGCAAGTGGCCCTTAGTAGAAGCTTACTCAGGACTAATTAATGCTCAAACGACCCAATAATGTTATAATGGTTAACTTATGGTACATAAAGATTAAAGTTACTATCCGAGGTTTGTTCCGAGTTTAGAGTCCCAGAAACCTGTGTATGTATGAAAAGAGTAATGAATGCAGAGAGTTGGCAGTAGGGTATAGTATTCTCGTTTTTTTTTAATCATACTAATATTATGAAGAGGAAACCTTTGTTTGTTTGTTTGGTTGTAATGAATAGGCTCAAAAACTACTGGACCGATTTTAAAAATTCTTTCACCATTCGAAAGCTTTGTTTCATCCAAATCGGTATAGTAGAAGCCAAGTTACGCAGGCGAAGCTGCGTGAAACTGCTAGTGGCTAATATGTTGCTAACGTAGCGGTTTTTACAACTTCGCCTGACTATTTTTTTAATTGTCGATTCTATGTAAATTGAAATTGGATATGTGATTTATCTTAATGCTAAGTCCCTCACGGGGTTAGCAGAGAGTGTGTTTAGTGTAGTGGTTAGGGTTACACAGTACTAGGGGGTTAATAATTCGCTAGTATTGTGTTCAAATAGTGTAGTATAGAACTTAAACTAACATCTCCGATTCCAATTCCAATTTGCATGCAATCGCGATTAAAGACTAATAAGATTGTGATTTTTGACACTGCTTTATATATTTTCTGTCTACCCTGCAAGGGACTTGGTGTGAAGATATGTATGTATGTAATATTTTAAATTTGACCCATGTTGGGAACGATAGTCGGTTAACGGAGTTTACTGATCGTGTCTGGACAATTCGCACCTATATTGTGATATTTGCTGCAGAGCGTCACGGTATCTTGTAGTTATCTATCTTTTATATGACCACGCGAAGAGGGGATCCATTTTTATATGTCTGTACATAGATTAGCTGTTTCAATGATCTTCGTCTCGCTGGCCTCGTGTCATTTTTAGGGTTCCGTACCCAAAAGGTAAAAACGAACCCTATTACTAAGCCTCCGCTTTCTGTCTGTCTATCTCCAGGCTGTGTCTCATTAACCGTAATAGCTAGAAAGCTGAAATTTTCACAAATGGTATTTCGGTTGTCGCTAATACAACAAATACTAAAAATAAAAAAAATAAACGGGGTCCTTATACAATAAACGTGTTTTTTTCATATTCTATTTGCACAATATTAAAAACGGTAACAGGTAGACGCTTCAAATTTTCACAGAATATTTACTTGTATATTACCTTTTAAAATAAATAATTAAATATCAATTAAGTAAATATTAAAGGGGAGCTCCCATTCAACAAATATGATTTTTAATTATAGATGTGCGTGCGCGAGTCCGACTCGCACTTGTTTGGTTTTTTATAATAATTTTTTGAAGCCAAGACAATTACAAAACGCAAAATATTGAAATCGCACCAACAGTGCTTATGTTAGAAGTAGTACAACAAACCCGAATTTGTTTATTGTACTTTTACATATAAATATAATACTATTATTGAAATAATATCATGGTTGAGTTTGACATTTTATTGTCTGTCCAAATAAAGCACTTATGTATTAGCATGCCTATCGAAAAATCTTAAAAGGCGACCATAGGTTAATACCTTGATAGGGATCCACCGCCTCACCTATTCCTACCACGATGACAGTCTCAGTCCGGAAGGTAGGCGGTAGTCTTGCACATTAGACCTAACACCCTGGCCACACAACAGCGACGCACCTGTAACGTCTTTGGTATCTATAGGCCACCGTTGTCTCTTATCATCAACGAAGCCGTGTACTTTTCAGTGTTATCCCTGTAATAATGATTTAGAAAATTCGTTGAAGTCTATTTTAGCATAATATAATCGAACATCGTATCAATTTGTACAATTTTTATCTTATCAGTATATCATGTTGTTTATTTAGGAATTGAGAGGTAACACAATTTATCGGTGTTTACAAGATAAATGGCGGAATAAGAGGGGCGACCATGGTGCTGAATTTTTAAGTAATACAATAAGCAGTTCACGTAAAATATTGATACAAATAAAGTCAGTTTTGTATGAATATTGATAGAAATAACGGCTGTTTTGTAACAATATTGATAAAAGTAATGTATGTTTTGTACAAATGATAATAGAAATAACGGTTATTTTGTAAAAAATGCTGATAGGTATGATGTATGTTTTGTAATATATGAATTGAAATAATTGCTATTTGTTAGAAATATTGATCGAAATGTCGGCTTCTTTACAAAATCATTTATTTAAATAACCTTTTTTTTAATTTTTTTAATATAATTTTTTAATAGCAATATTAATAATGAACGTTTTGTAATAAAATTAATAGAAATAATGTATGTTTTGTAAAGACATGTAAAGGAATAACTTTTGTTTTGTAAAAATATTGCTAGACAATTAAGAAATATTGCTAAACACGAAAATAATGTTAATTAAAACTCAGTAGTAAGTTTTTACCTTATTATTTTGGAGGTATTTTTTATTGTATTATTTGTAAGTAATTTGTGACTAAATTGAATTTGTATTAAATATTTTCATTACAACATTTTCCCCTCATTGAATGTTGCGAGAGAACGAAATATTGACTTATTGAATCAATTTCCTGCAATTTTTATATCGGCCATACATCCGGGTATCTCCGGACCTGTCCTCATTTGTCGGTAGTCTGCTGGAAGTTTTTATTTATTATTGTGCGATGATTTGGTGTTAACTCATAGCATTGTCGTCGGTTTGAAGTTCTGATATTGCTTATCTGTCAAATTGATTCCTGCAATTTTTATACCAGTCATACATCCGGGTATCTCCGGATCTGTCCTCATTTGTCGGTTGTCTGCTAGAAGTTTTTATTTGTTATTGTTTGATAATTTGGTGTTAACTTGTAGCTTTGTCGTCGGTTTGAAATTTTTTGCAATTTTTTCAATCAATTTCCTGCAATTTCCGGGTATCTCCGGGTCTGTCCTCATTTATCTTTAGTCTGCTGGAAGTTTTTATTTAGTATTGTCTGGTGTCTTGGTGTTCACTTGTAGCTTTGTATTTAGTCGGTTTGATGTTCTGATGTTGCTTATCTATCAAATGAATTTCCTGCAATTTTTATACCTGTCATTCATCCGGGTATCTCCGGGTCTGCCCTTATTTGTCGGTAGTCTGCTGGAAGTTTTTATTAATTATTGTTTGATGTTAACTTGTAGCTTTTTCGTCGGTTTGAAGTTCTGTTATTGCTTATCTATCAAATCGATTTGCTGCAATTTTTATACCGGTCATACATCCGGTAATCCGGTAATCTCCGGATCGTAACGAAACAATACCGAGTAAAGGCAAGAAGTAATTCAATGTTACTGACAAAAAAAGTTCAGGTTACTTTCTTATATAATATAGTAGTGCCCAGAATAAAATTTTCCACGATAAGTTTTAATTATAATTATTTTGCCTAGGCATTTTGTACAATCCCTGGTTTTCATATATTACCTGTAACATATAAAAATTGAAATTGACCACAGGTTCGAATACTTTTGGCTTGTGATAGAATTTGGTCAGTGACAAAGTTTCATATGGTAAAGTGAAAAACCCATATAACCTATGTTCGGCCAATACGAACAGCCGTATACAGGTAGAGAGGCATAATATGGTCTATTGTACATTGCCCTGGTTAAAATTTTATGAAATTGACATTTGTTCCAAATATGAAACGCGAAACTCTCTTTTATTAGACCGTGGATAAAATTAATTTACAATACACCACTCTCAATTTGCGAAACGTGTCATGACTGCTCTTGGAGTTCCGTGCTCAGACGCTTTTAGAAATAGAAAATTAGTGATGTCTGCCCTCAATAGCTGGAAACCGATGTCTGGACATCGGAATCGTGCTTCTTTTATAGATTTCTTTGAAAGTGCTATTTTAGGTGGTGCCCGTTGACCTAGGTTAGACTGCAGTTTAGAGTTAACTAAAGACGATATGTTTTCAATTAATGCCTTTCGAGCTTCATTAGTTGAGAGTTTTGGCGCCATCGAGAGAAAAGATGGTCGAAGTTTTTTCAAAATTATTGGATTTCGTGTTGATTTTGAGTGAAATTAGTGAATTTTTGTGGCGTTTTGTACAATTTTGTTCAGTGAAAGTGCACAAATGAAATAATCATGAAGAAATTAGCGTATAATGTATTTCCTCGTTGCCGCCAAATCTCCTTACATGAGCTTGTGTAATGAGGCCGCCGCTTTACCCAAGAGCCTGACATGACTTACTGACGACTTCTGACTGATGACTAATCACTAATTATAATTGATCAAAACTGATATAAAATTTGATGCAAATTTCTACTTGACGAATGGCAAAATACTAACGTGAAAGCCAAAACTTAAAGAAAGAAGAAAAAGTTTCATTAGTTTCCTGTTAAGAGCATTACCAATTTTTTTCCCGTGTTGGTCCGGGCTCCCTTACAGAATAGACCATCTGCCTTCCTGCCAGGCAGCTCGTAAAAGGCGAGCTTATGCTTACCGTCACCAGCAGCGTGACATCTGACTAGGTGGTAGAGTTTCGTAGCGACTCACCCGGATTGGTACCTCCGCCTTACTTATTCCTGCCGCCATAATGTCGATGCTTGCCGTTGCTTTCCGGTTGGGAGGATAAGGTAGCCGCTATCATATCTTTTGCTCTAGGTCTAACATCCCGGCCTTAGGTTGACAGCGCACCCTTACCACCTTTGATGTCTCTAAGATTTAATTTGTTATATTTGTAATTTGTTTGTGTTTGGTGAATAAAAAAGTGTTACTGTAATGTACCATATTTACTAATCTACCCGAAAATTGACTTAGAACTTCACGATGTCAAAAAAAAATTAAGCTGAAGATTACAAAATTTATTATTGATATAACATGTTTTTATTAGTTTCTATTGTTGCTATTTTGCATTTATTTGTTTCGTTATATATATATCTCGACTTGTTTTTCTCGTTGTGGTCTAGTGGTCCGGTGGTAAACATGATCATATGAGCTCCCGGATACGATTCCCGGGTTAGGAAACAAAAGAATTTGTTTGCATAGTAAAAATAACGTTGCCCGAGATTGAATGAGTACTCAAGTTGGCAATAGGTTTAGCCACCTATGACGTTGTGGGATTTAGTATCATCCACTGGTCCTGGTTGCTCCTGGTGCAACTCTACCTATCTCTTCGGGGATAGGCACGGGGGGCGTGATTATAATTTTTGTAACATTAAATAGTATTTCTTGTTTTATAAATGGATATAATATGTAATTAGTGATTATATTGTAAGCGACTTGAACATATTTTGTAAAAAAATATCGGTTAGTAGGTATTTATCCGATAAAAGATATTCCGCTGTTCAACATATCGACGGATATCAGAATCGACAATGCAATTAAGATTCAATTGTTAATGAATTAGCGACACACGCCCTGAGGAGATCCATTAGCGCACCCGCC